>JAODPA010096343.1:0-19556 GCA_025585075.1 Nepenthes mirabilis
AAAAATTGTGGGATTTAAGGTCCAAAGAAATTGGAGAGATCAGCAATTGGCGGTCTACATATGCGGTGGACCCCATCAATCGATACCTTTAAGAGTCGCACCTCACGGCCTGCAACCGCCTCTTCCTTCCCGAAGAACTCAAAAACCTAACACGCGCGCTCTCTCTCTCTCTCTTTCTCTCTCTCTCTGCGTTGCGCTGAGAACCCTGACGACTTCGTAAGATTTCTTTCTCTCCCTTCCTAGTTCCCTTCTTTGCCGTCTCGTTTCATGTAATCAACTGTTGAACTGAACATTGTTCGTGTTCTTAATGTCTCTAACAGTACGAGAGCTAGTCGGCCAAGTATTCATAAGAAGGTAAAAAAAAAAAAAAGAAAAAAAGAAATCACCGTGATAATTAGTGTTTTAATTTGTGTATGTTTAATAATTTTGCTGGATTGATATCGTCAAAGATTGCCTTGCGAGGTAATTGTGGAATAAATTTCGCCGCCTTCATGTATTTTATTCATTGTTTTTGGGAGGATTTATAGCTTGAATTTGAAATACAGAAAAAAATTTCATGGAAGATGTGACAACCTTCATCTGTCATCTTTGATTTACATCCGTTCTTTCATTGATCTATGGAGTACTTGATTTTGTAATTTGTCCCTTTGTCCTTATATAAACTTGAGTTTCTTCTACACTATGCCAAATGGTGGCTTTTATATGAAGCATTGGCAATCTCTTGTAACTGACTGATGAAACTACCGTCGATCAAAGTGGGAAAGTGTGAGCTTGAATTCTTTCTCAAATAAGAAATCATAATCCATGTTATAGAAATAATGTAGAACAGTGGAATCCCACATCACATTTCAGAGAATATGAGAAGAGTTTGCAAGGGATATTGTGATATCCCATTTCACATTGAATACGAGAAGAGTTTAATATCAGTTTATAAGGCCTAAAAGATCGTTGCTTGCTAACACTTTTTTAGAATGAATCACCTAATAAGACCAATAAAAAAAAAGGCTTTATTATAAGATGAGTTGGTTTGAGTTGTTTCAAATAAGCTGGATCATCATATTCCCACTCAAAATTATTGGATGTTAGGGAACCAAGCTTGCAGTTCGCCAGGGTTTTGGAGAAGACAGTAGTAGAAGCGCATGAAGAGAGTTTCAAAGAGAGACAAATTTCCTTGGTGCTGGTAGGGGTGGATCTACAAGGTTTTGAGTGGGTTCAACTGATCCTACTGAAATTTCTTATTAAACTCATTGAAATTTTTTATTAATTCTACTAAATTTATTAATTGACCACAATAAACCACTTATTTCTTTGAGATAAGTTAATTTTTACCTTTTTTAAATCGAAATAGTTGTTTAAATTTACTCTGTTAAGGAAGAACTAAAACTATGGAGGTGTTGACCCCAGTTGGAAAAAATCCTGGATCCATCCCTAGACGTGATGATCACTCTTGGAGGAAGTGTATACAACTTTGGGAGAGTCGCCATAGTATTCTTGAATTCTTAGCACAAGTCTGTCTCTTCTGACATTGTTTAACCCATGGTTAAATCTTGATCTTGCTTCCCACTCCAAAGCTCAATGGAACATTGGTCAAGGTAAAATACCGGCAGATTTGTTCTACTAGTTATTCTAAGTTATATTTTACCCTGCATATGAACTGGAAAAACAAATGCTCCTTGAAGAATGAACGAGCTGAAAGTTAGTACAACAGTGTGCAAAATACCTAGAATATATATGGATGCCAAATCCTATGTAACTCAAAATCCAGCTTTGCCATAGGAAGAATGAAATGATACGACATTTTGTTTTCAATTTTTTGGACTTCATCTCTTCAATTCAAATGACATTGTAGCCTCTAGTTATTGTCCAAATGGTTCAGAATCATAATAGTTTTTGAGCAGATCAATAAGCTTTTTCACCTTTGGTTAGTGTTTGATCCAAAGCATTGATTCAACATCTATGAGTTGTAGAAGAACAATGCATTTGCTGATACCTGATGACTTAATGCAGGTGAAAAAGGCATGATTGGTCATAGTTGCTGGCGTTTAGATCAGATAATCCATGAATTGCTATTTCTAAGTTCATTTCTTCTGTCTTGTGGGAAAATTTTCCCTTTTTTGCCTAGGAATGGTCACATTTAGGCCCAGATTTTTGTTTAAACTTTTTGCATAATATTAAATGGGGCATTGAAATTTGCAAATGGCCTGAAATATTTAGTTACCTCCTAAACAATAAAGTTTTTGACTTGTATTTATCAGCTAACCCCTTTATGATATTTCCCATTACACTATTATTCTATTAGGAACCAAAATGACTAGTCGAATCCATAATCTATTATCTTACACTTTCATTTCTAGATATATTAACTAATGTTGTGTTATGTAGGTTTGCTTTTCACACATAAAGAGACACACTCATCCATGTCCTATGCTAATGAAAATGGAGCTTTGCTAAGGTGATTAAAATTGGTGAGCCAGAAAAAAAGGCCCATTATACGTAAATCAGCTCTGTTCAGCAATTACCTTGTATTATGCCGTGGAAGATGGAGAAGGCAAATCCTTCAGCTTCTGACCAGGGTTTGAGAAGGAAGACTGCACCTCAAGCTTTTCATTGGATGGAAAAGTCTCAGCCTTCAGCTAGTTCACTAAAGCAATTAACAAAGACAACTTCCCATCGCAAGTCAAAAAACTTATCAAAAATGAGTGCTCCCAAGCATCACATAAGATGGAAAGGTACGTCTCAAGCATGGATGAAAATGTTGGTATTGGTATCAAAATCAGTTGTGGTCGTATTGGTGTTGGATATGTCAGAAGACAAATTTTTAAAATTTGTAAGCTGACAGGGTCAAATCGGCTAACATATTAATACACATCAGCTGATATTTATATTAACGGTCTCAAGATTTCTTTGAGTTCTCTTTATTCTTCTCATACTCAGGATAATACTACATTTGGTCATGTTTCATGCTGGGCATTTGTGCATTGACTCTGCTTTCTATGCTGAAATGTAATATCATTGACATAATCAACGTTGCCCTAGATAATCTGCATATATTTGGTATCATGATTTAGAATGTCACTGTACTACAAACTATTCCTGTTTATACACAGCAACAATAAAATAATAATGCGTCTTCATATTTTCACAGCTTTCTTAATGTTGGGGCAAAACATAGAGATGAACTGTCAAGGAGAGGGAGTTAACACTGCTTGCATGTTTTAAACACATGCAGCTGCAGGTCTCCTACTAGATGCAAGAGAACACTGGTCATGCCGAAGTCTCTGGCGTGCTGAACTCCTGGATCTCATTGAACTTTTGGACTTCCTGAGCTTTACAAGCACATGTAGGCACAAACATTTATACGCTTACTTATATGTGTTGGACACCATTTAGACCCAAACGTTGAAGCTATTGGGTCATTGGTCACCTCACATTTAGAAGTCAACTTCTTCTCAATATTTAATGTGAGACACTTTTATTAACACAACTTACATGTATTCCCTACAATCATGCTCCCCTCGTGCTTTAGTTGAACCATATTAAACACCCTCTCAAATGCATGTCTTGCAACATTTCATCGATGACCAAAATGGGCACTAAATATTTTTTGAGATAACTCCTCAAAATTACTGGTATGGCTATTGAAACATTAGCTACTCAATCTTATCCTATGGCATTATCATTTATGAATTAACCCTTATCTACGAGGTAGGAGACAAACCTCGTAGCGAAGCCATCCATGGGCCAATTGTTTATGGGCTTCACCATTCATGGGAATCGTGTTTGCTTAAATATTGAACCATCGGCTCTGAAATTATTTTGTTGGAGTGAGTCAACACCATTTCGTTTGTTCAAACACATGCAGCTTTGGGGCTCCCAATTTAGGATTACGGTTGGAGATTCTCGCAAGGTGTTGAAGAACCAAGTATGATTGGATCATGGGCTAAAATACATTTATAAGCCACTCCAACTTCCTCTCAACCTTCAATGCAGGACAATTTTATCAACACAACTCACACGTGTTTCCAAAACTTAACTAATTGTCTTCATAATTTTCATTGGATGAGGCAAGAATTGCTGTTAAAGCTTAGCATTCATGTGTATTGGAACTTCCTTTAGCCATCAGAATTAACCGCTAATACAAGAATAACCAAACATGACTGACAACCCACTGCCATTTTGGTCTGCGCATTTGGATGATAACATTGTATGCAGCACATACACTAATGCTACTTTCGAATTTGTTTGCTCTAGGTTGTTTAATGTCAGCGCACATACACTAATGCTACTTTCGAATTTGTTTGCTCTAGGTTGTTTAATGTCAGCATCAGGAGAATAAGCTCATCAACGTTTGTCATTCCCCCCTTTGTGCTGTTGGTTGAACAAGCATATCACTAGTTGTTAATCAGTATGAGATAATCCCAGGAACTGCAGAATGACATTTTGCCCCACAAAGCTAAGTCTCCGGAATACAATTATATGAACTTAGATCTGTGTAGTCTAAGACTAAGAAGTACCGACATTTCTTTTGAGCTAGCGTGTTGGCTTATATTAATAGATTTTTTTATATCTTTTACTCCAATTTTCTTTGAAAATGTTGGGATACTTAATAATTTTTTTTTTTAACCAAAAAATGAGGTTATCAATATAATTTAAAGAAAAATGAAACCATTTGGTTATTCAAAAATAATGAAAAACTAAACTCAAATTAAGAAATAATTAAGTGAAATATTTTTTTTTATAACTCCTTTGTACCGGTACACGTGCATACTAATTTTTATAAAATGATTTTGAGATGAAATACATGTTTAAAATTAATAATACACTATATAGTATTCTCAGATCTATATAGTATTCTCATTTTTGAAAATATATTTTGTCGGTGTTGTGCGGTCTCCATGCTCTTAGATTGAGGGAAAAGATGCTATCGCAAATTAGAATACTATGGCCTAGCAGAAGCCTTTGTTGAAATTTGACCAAAACACGCACAACTTAGCATAGTGGAATAAATCTACATATTCGGTTAAATGTTAACCATTAAAGTGAGTATAAAAAAACATAATAATGCACAATATTTTTGACTAAGGAAATAATTACAGGATATATTTTGAACAAATCCACTATAAAATAGTGTCGATTATAAATAATTTCCTCCAAGATTCCTTTACTACAAATTTTGAGTGAAGAATGGTTGAACACTAACTCCCTCAACATACTTTGCAACCCACAAGAAAAAATGCACTGGGAAATAAGAGTAAACAAATGAAAATATATCCTAAAAACCAATACTAGAACAACGTATCCAACATTGGAAAAAAATAGAAATCAAATCAGACCTCAATCAAATATCAACATCTTCCTCTTTTATCCTTTTCTTCTTTCTCTTTATGCGGTACTCCTTGTGTGAGAAAATGATTTCGAATGCCCTAAAATTGCTTAGGCGCAACTTTATATCAGAAGCGGCTCATGAGCATTGATTGGGTGCAGATCAAGTATGTGTTGGCCGGAAGGAGGTCGTCCGAATATAATGATAAATAGAGAAAGGAAAGAGGAAAAAGAAGCACACGCTGTTTCACATGGAAACCCTTATGAACCAAGGGAAAATCACGGGGGTAGAGTCGACAGCAAATCTACCATGTGAAAAACAGGTTACAAACCTCCAAGATGGAGTATCCGCTACACACCTGAGAACAACAAAGAAAAACCTCACCGGAGTAAACGGAAAACACTATCCACTCTTTTACTCTCTGTTTTTCTTCTTTCTCCTTCTCACTAGTGGGTCACTCCTCTCTTGTTCCTTCACCCTTGGATTTTCCCTCCTTGCACTTTACCATGCTCGGATGCTTTCTTTCACTCTCACACACTCCACTACATGCCCAGCATGCGTATACATGGTGGTCTGCCCGGAGACCTTCAACCAATAGGCAGGTTGAGTGTAGTCAAATGCCTGCCACCTGCTCTGCAACCTGCCAACAGCTTTATCCACCAACTCTGTAACCTGCCGCTTGCACAGACGCCGCATGCGCACCAAGTCTGCCACCTGCTCTGCTGTCCAGCAACTTGTTGCCAGCTGTCCACGACGTCCTCAGTCGTTGCTGCAGTCAAGTCCCTTGGCCGTCTGTGCCCATTGGCTATCACAAGAGTCTTCCGGTGTTCCTTGGTTGATTTCATACCAGTAATACTAACTGGTAAATTCTTCCTTCCCATCTGGTCAATCATGTTGACCGGCAACCCAAAGACGCTCCAGTATTTTCTACTCCGAAAATACTATCAGGAAATCCTCTCTCGATTTCCTTTCCGGCCTTAGCCGGTCAACCTTTCGTTGACCAAATCCGCAGCCATCTGGTCAACCCTCCGTTGACAGTCTCCTGTTGCCATCCTGTCAACCTTCCGTTGACCGTCCTCCACAACCATCCGGTCAACCTCCTGTTGACCGGATCCTTACTACCCGTCCGCCATCAGCAGCACTCCTGTAGCCATTAAACGGTCAACCTCTCGTTGACCTGATTCAGCTGGTTGTCCGCCGGTAAAACTATATGGACTGTTTTTGCCTTCCAGCCGGTCAACATACGTTGACCGGCTAATGCACCCCGATGACAAACTATTTTGTTGAAATCACCCACAAGGGAGTGACCATATTCCAACAATATAGTCTTTCGGAACAAACACCGCATGAGTGCCCTTCAGACACACATTAGGCGACTTTTCAGGACAAAGTACACACGTGCTTTCCTTAGACGTGCATCCGGCGCGGCCTTCATTGGTGAACCAGCTCACTTAGCACTTAAAAAAGAAGCTCAAAGCAGTGTTCTGGAAATATGACGCTTGGCGTTTAAATGTGAATTGGCAAAATGTGTCACCAGTTCGACTGAGCCTTCAAGCAGGATTTGATAGAATGTGATGCGAGGTCTGCTCGACACAGCACTGAAGTGCCACGTCTAGCATTCAGTTTGCAAAACTCTAATTTTAAGCCTCTATTTTCTCTCTTCAGAAAACCAAGGTAAGGAGGCTGAACGAATTGTGGGGAGATTTCATTTGTGAAAAAGGGTGTATTATGTAATTCATTCAATTAATCTGTGACAGCAAATCTTATGAGAAAAAAGACCTAGTCCATCGAATTGATCCCTTTAAGCCTAGGTGTTCTCAACTCCAAAACCTTCAAACACCTGTTTCTTCCGGTTAGTCTTCAAAGTTCTACTGGTGACAAATACTAGAGTTTTGGTGGTATAGCACTATGTGAAATCTTCGGTTTTTCCTCTTCTTCTATCCTTATCCCATAGGTTCATCGTTTAAATGAGTTTGTTTAGAAAGAACTATGATAAGTCTATATATTTTGGATTCACAGCTTGGGAGCAGACCTAAGTGTTGAGTTTGGTCACTTCATTATTGGTAACTTAACAAACGGATTTGTTATTAGAAGATTCGCACAAGATTTGTGGCAAATGACTGGTCGGGCAAGAAAGAGACCGGTCAATAGAAGGTTGACCAGTTGAGAGAAGAATCCAGTCAACATCCTGTTGACCGGATGAGAAAGGTTGCAGCAAATTTGCCGGTTGCGTTGTAAATATCGGTTTGGTTTTTTACCGGTTTGGAATTCCGGTATGGTTTACCGGCTCAGAATTCTGGTATGGAATTCCGGTATGAAATTGACTGGTATGAGATTGACTGGTATGCAAAAATGTTAGGTTGGGGCAAAATGGTTGGTTGTGTAGGGAATGCCTGATTGTGCGGAAATGGCCAGTTGCGTGGAAATGGCCAGTTGTAGCAAATTGGCCTGTTGGACAAAAATGATCGGTTGACGCAAAATGACCGGTTGCGCTAAAATGCCCGGTTGGCGCCAAATGGCAAGTTGAGTGAATTTCGAGAGTGCAAAGGCAGGAATGGATTTCCGGTTTGCTTTTACCGGTATGCTTGTACCGGCATGAAATGTCGGTATGGCTTAGCTGGAATGGTTGAAAATTTTCGAAATAGAAATTTCGGAATGCAGTTGGCCGGTTTGAAGTTTTAAGGACCGAGGACCTTGAAGCAAAAGTCCGAGGACTTGGCCAACGCCTGGGAACTGTAACTGGAAAGTTGGTCACATACTATATCTATGGAATCAACTTTTTCAGAAAGGAAAGTTAGACTCTTAAAGTTGACACCCAATCGATTGAACAAATCAACTCTTCCCGATAGAGTGGCGATTAGTAGAGTTGGTGGCAGGTTATAGAGTTGGTGGTAGATTTTACACACACGCAACCTGCCTATTGGGTAGATAGTCTCTGGATAAAATTTGTATATATATATATATATATATACATGCTAGGCATGCAAGATTGAGTGGGTGTAATGAGAAGTGAGAAGGAGAAAAACATAAGAGAGATCAAGAAGTAATCAGACTTTTACTCTTGTATTTTTGCTCTTTGTTTTTGTTCTTGGCTCCTGAAGGGCTTCTATAGTCAGGGGTTTTTATAACAATTTTTCATATAGTGAAATTTGTTTGTGAACTAAATGTCCTATGATTTTTCTCTTTTATTTTAAAAGAGGACTTTCCACGTAAAAATTTGTATGTTCTTCTTTCTCCCATATCGTGTGTGTATTTGTGCATTCTATCATTCCTGTCCGACTTGTATTATCTGACCGGCAATCTTTTTTCCAACACTGAGAAGTATATCGATATAGTCACGTACTGAGTGTCAGTTTGGTCTATGGTATTGTGTGTCCTTGTGATCGCTGTATGTTGACTTTTCTCTGTAGTGGGATTCTTCTATTTGTTGACTCACAGCTTAGAGAGTTTTCCTTTATGATTGATTGGTTCTTAAGTTTTCTCTTTGTTATCAAACTCTTTATGGTTTTAATTTTTCTGCATCTGTTCTCTCATGGTTAATTGTCTGTTTCATTTAGAACCATCCTTTACTGTATCGAATTGTTGGTTTTTGTATTTTTGCAAAGTTGGGTCTAAACTCAGGCTATTCCTTGTTCGAGGGCAATTTTCAAGGTGCTCCAATCACCCCAAAAAGAAAAAGTAAAACAATGCAAGAAAACAGAAACCAGAAGAACCCATTAAGCTTACAAATGCTTCTTTGTTCACATCATATTGGGAACTTACTTTGAATTTCTTGAATTTATAAGTGAATTAAGACCGAATTAATTAAAAAAGTTCTTCAATAACTAACTCAAACCACTTCTTGTCCTCGTGTTTTTTTTTTTCCTCTCATTCACAGTTTGTGCCGACTCAAACAACACAGTCGGAAAAGAGTGCTGCTTGTGCCAAAAGGATCTTGCAGTTGCACCATCGGGAGGTAAACCATCATTCGGAATTCTTCCGGTCGCCTCCATCATGCCTTGCGGCCATGCCTTTCACCATGATTGTTTGGAAATTGGTGGATTGAATCAGCAACCTGGAGACCCTCCGTGTGTGTTATGTACAAGTTCTGATTCTTAAAGCTGTCTTATCAGGTCTGATTCTTGAAACTTTAGCTAACAAATTTTGGTGATCTGTAGGAAATTCTTCCTTCTGCTGCAGTTTAGGGAAAATTCTTTAATGGAGAGATGATAGCTTATGTCTTTCCTTTTCCATCATAAATCTTTGGCTAAGTAACACTGTCTTATGAACAAATTGTCTCAGACAGGTTGAACATCGATGTATTTTGATATGACATAATCTTAGGTAATTAGTTGAATGCATTTGCATACACATGAAAAACTTCTTTGTTGATTAGAAATTTGTAAGAGAACTTCTTTTGGTTGTTCAGTATATGTATACTTTAACTCGAATGAGTGTTCTGAAGAAATTTTTGTTAAATTGGCCATAAAAAAATGGAGTTGTAGAATTTCTTTAGTCCCCAGCTCGGAATGAAAAACAGCATTCATGAGCATTGAATTGTAGATTGAAATTTCTTCATTTTGAAATTTTTTATGATCAATGGAAATTTGATTCTTAGCGCCATTATTGCTATGGATGATGCTAATAAACAAGAACATGGTTTGGGGAAAAGGAGATGAGAAAGATTGATTGAATCATAAAAAATTTAGAGATGTAAATGTTTATCGTTAATTAGTTGGAGGTAAACCTTATAAAAAAAAAGAGAGAGAGTATTGGATTTCCAATTCTAGTAGGAAAATGAGGAAAATAGATACTTAATTTAAAGTGAGTGAACAGAATTCGTACTCGATCTTATAAATATATGTTAGGAAGCCTCTTCATGTATGACATGATTCAGGACTAGCAACCTGATAGTCCTAAGCAACCTTCAAAAGGATTTAATTTGAACAAGTTTTAATTCAAATCTAAAAGAAAATTTTGTTATATTGGTAGATACATATATCAAATGAATTTAGTTTTAATGGTAATTAATTCAATTAAAGAAAAACGGAGTTGATGTTTATACTGATTAATTATAGAAGAAAAATTCGAATTCATTTTGATTAAACTTCATTTTGGGTTAAGAAAATATAAATGCGCCTTTCTCTCTATCAAAATGGTGTATTTCGAGGTGTGAAGCGCCCCTCTCTATAAGAATGGTGATTCAAAGATGTGAAGTAGGGGAGAAGGAATGTTATAATTGGGGTTAAGAATAAGATAATATTTTTAATTTTTTAATTATTTTTTTTACTTTTCAAAACAAATGAAAATGAAACGAAAGATAAAAGATAAATTATTGATAAGCCGTTTCTTGAATTACTAACTATTTTTATTTTCTATTAGTCCAATCAAATCTATTTACGCTAAATATAACTAAAAATATATCTGTCACTATAATAATTACTGTCACTTAAACTCAATTTTTTTTAATAGAAAAAAAATGATTTCTTTTTTTGGAGATAATATTTCACTAATTAAGTCACAGGTATCTAATATATTCATACCTAATGATTTTTCATAATGTAATGATAAAAGGTATCGATACGATTTAACACTTCTTAATAAATATAACTTGTTTCATTACTCTAAGAGGGTATTTTATTTTGGATAATAAAAGACTTATTTTTACAAACTCCCTAATAGCAATGGCCTAATTGCAAGAGCTTTTCCTTTCCCCATAATAAGAGTCATAGGACTCAATATATTGCTTCAATTGACCCATTTTTAAATTCATTGAACAAATAAATTCAAATAAAGAATTTAGTAAGATTGAAGTAGTTTCATAATTTTCTATTCTTTTGACTGACTGTATTAAACAATATGATAAATAAGTAAATCATTTTCAGATGTAATTGAGGAAAAAGAGCCTCGTGGGGGGATTTGGTTGGGAAAATATAGAAATTGTACTTCAAAACTCATTATGCATTCGAATTATAGATTGGCTAGTATGAGTACTTGATATATGAAAAGCAATTTTATATTAGAGAATCCATTAGTAGCTATCAATCTTGGCTAAACCGATGATTCTTTGGACATTAGATTAGGTAAAATATTAATAATGGTATAGTCAATATTATTTTTATATGAATATCAGTCACGTCACATATGTACCACAAATAATAATATCTTTAACTATAGTTCTATTGTGATATAAAATATATATTTCATCACCATCCACGTACCGTACGAGAGAAATACAAGCATTTTAATTAATCTAAACTCCCAAAAGGACATTAAAAGGGACCTCAATTCCGAATAGAGAATTTCTATTTTATTAGGTGAGGAAAAAAATTGGAAATTTTTTGGCTACCTACTTACCAAGCAATTTTCACCACTTTGTTTAAGGTTGATTGGATTGAATTTGATATCCAAAAACCAGAATATTGGCCGATCAAACAAATGCAGTTGCCATTCAAAAGCAACAACATAAGCATGCTTTCCACTGCACATATATCTAGATTTTCTTCATTATTTCTTTGCAAAATTATTTCTAGGTCATTTAAGGCAATTCCCACATGGAATCCTTGATAAGAAATATGTCAACTGTTTTGCCGCCGCCATCATTACTCCTCCATATCAATTGAATTGAAGGTTAATTTATCAACTAAATGAATTCGATGATCAAACTATGCTAGATTCCTTAATCGAACTTTGGTGATCTCTGGCAAAATAGTCTCGATTCGAGGTTTGACAAGCTTGGCCCATTTGAGAGTTACTTTAGCAGGAAATGGTTGGAGGCATACCCTCTAATAATGTGGCGTTTAGCCTGTCCTAATAAACTCATATAGGAACAAATAGATTAATAAATATCACACTACTCAATTGTTGTCTCTTTTAACATTTCTCAATCACGAATCTCACTTTGAGCTTTGAAAAGCTCAGCAGCCCATTTTACAACTATTCAGCAGGGCATTCCTCTATTACCCTATGAAATCAGCAAAATGTTGTGAGATTGACATTTCATATATCCATTCATGCTAAGGAGCCCACATAAAAACAAAAGATTGAAAAATATCATATCATTTAAAAGAGTGTTTCTCAAATATTCTCAATCAGGAATTGCAGCATCAGAAGATTTTAAGAAAAAGAAAATGAAAAAAGTAAAAAAGTCATGGCAGATGCAGTCTGGCAGGAAAATAGAAACTAGGACACCTTATTATCTCAAGTCACTAATACAGTGTACTAATAAGGGATTCATCATCAAACTCAATTTCTGAATCCCAATCTTCCATGAGTTTCAGTTCAACAAACAGAATATCTAACATCACAATACAAACGAAGCAAAACTACTCGGTTCAATTGCAAACCACAAAGATGAAGCAATTGAGATTTTACCATCTTCAAATATGGTCAAGCAAGAACTTCGGCAATGAAGCAATTCGAGGCAGATGGAGAAGCTCACCATAGGAATCTTTCCTCGGCATGGTTGGTTCCTGCTTGCAGCATCGAAAACTTTGACCATCCCCTTCGGCGATCACTCCACCTTGAGTAGTATCCCGATGCTTCAGCTCAGTGGTATAATGGAAGGAAACTCGAGCGTCTTTTCCCCCTTCAGGTTCTTCAAATCCCATTTTTCCGGAAGACTGCATGCCTGGAACTGAGGCAGTGTCCTGCTGCAGGAGGCAGCAGAGAGAATTGACTCTCGACATGAGAGATTTCTCATCAGAACATGTTGTGAATTGGGAGTCGCTGAGGAGTTGCTCGGAAATGTCTTCGAGCAGTTTATGGGATTTTGATCCTTCCTTGGCAAATGATGGGTTTTCAGAGCTCAGTTGCCCCGAAACGCAATTTCCGATATGATTGACAAGATTGGTCATAGACATGGATGGTTGAAAGCCAGGCATTATTAATTGCTCCCAGTTTTTTGAGCCCTTCAACTCGTCTGTGTCACCACTTCCATTTCCTTCAATCGCAAGCTTGCCCATGACTAGTATAGGGGGAAATGGCAATTAGTGACGACCGAATCAAATTTAGCAGAAATTGAATGGAAATTCACATAGATTCATGAACAAGAGCTATCTTGATAGAAACTTCAGGAATATGAGTAAACCAAGCGGCAGATAGGCATGAGTAAGTTTAGTGCTTTGTTCTTTTTTTATATTCAATTATCCTTTATACGAAGGGACAAGAACAGAGGCAAGCAGATGGGACTAATACATCAACATACGGGGTTCCAAGCTCTCATTGTTAAACACATGAAGGAAGCGTAATCGTGGAATGACATATCGGTCAATATATATTAGTAGCGAGCCTCCGATGATGCGAAACAATCAAGATATGTTGTCAAATTGGTGATATATTGTAGATATTGGCCTATGTACCAAATATTTTTCGAGATATTGGCCGATATTTGCCCCCCAAGGTCCAAATGTAACACCGATTCACCTTCTTTCTCACATAGTGAGCACCTCAACACCAACTGAGCTGAATATTTAACACTTATAAGGATACATCTACAAGAATTTGATTTCTTAGCACAAGCCACAGAAAAGAAGAGCTCTTTTGAGGAGACATCTCAAATCTTATACTTGCAACTATTCCATGATTTGACTTTCTCCCGATGCCTAAAACCAGGCGAATTGAAATGAAAATTAGCCGTTCTTGGAAGGCAACCATAGCCTTCCAAGGATATCAACCAAAATTGTGTCCAACAGCTGATATTGATAGGCCACGATGATAACAGCCAATGTTTTCGTCCATGCACATAATAAATCTGATGATCAAGTTGAAAATAATTTACAAATGCAGCCCAGTGCACAAAGCTTCCACAATAAGTTGGACCTGGGGTTTTTTTGGATCTATTATACGTAATCTTACCTTGTGTTATGTAAAAGGCCATTTCCATAACTCAAATCCATGACCAACCAGGACACAACGCAACAACTCTACAGTTGTTCAACTTATCAAGGGCAACCAAAACAAGTTATTAAACAACAAAGAATATAACACTCATTGCACGAATCAATCCTTTCGTTTCTCCAACCAAAGAGAAGACGTTTTATAAATCCAGGATGATTTGAACGAAAAACTACCGTGCAGCCTCAATTATCAAATAATGACAACAATAACACAATAAATCAGCATTCTTGACATCTCATTTCATAAGAACCACAATATAACAAAATCAATCTCAGAATTCACTTCTTAGACATTGAGACAGGATGGAAGCTAACATATGATTTAATGCAGGTGCACAAGTGAAATCATAGACAAATAACTTCAAGTTTTAGGCACAAAGCATGTGGGAACAGAGAGTTTCCATCACTATAGTCCTCAAGCCAGATTTCATGGAAAGAAAGTTCAGGAGTAGAAGAAAACATGGAATCATGGCATGAGGCTTTATTAAACAAAGAGGCGCACAAAAGCTCCTATTACACATGGAGTCTGAGAAGGGTCAGACTAATTTAAATTTATTATTCGTTATCTTATCTTATATTATACAAGTAGCCGTCTTCACAACTTGAACTATTGGTCACCAGGTCATACAATGGTAACTCTACTGTTGCATCAAGAATGCCCTTCACTTGAACCTTCCCCAAAATAAATCACAAAAGTAAAAGACTTTTGTTGAACCCTCATAATACATATATGTAGCGTAGGCTCACCAATATGCTGATATAATGTGTATCATACACATGTATTCGCTTGTTCACGCATGGCAAATTGAACCCCTAGAAAAAGTCTTTTGCCAAGCCCTCATGAATATAGATACGTTGGTTAATGGGTTTGGAGTGTATATATATACATACATACATATAGAGAGAAAGAGAGAGAGAGAGAGAGAGAGGAATGAGCTTTTCAGTTATTGAATTTAACAATTTACCAGCATCCGTCTTGAACAAATAAGCCAACCCTGCAAAGGCATACTAATTGGCCTCTATATTTCATCCAAAGAAGATCTCTGATAGTGAGGCCATTCTACAGTGCATTAGAATGATTCACCAGTCTTTCCATTTGAGAAGCTATGTTTTACTAAACTATCTAGAGTCACTTTCTCACATTTAATTGGCAACTTAATTACCAGTCAATCCTCTGAAACCAATATCAGCACTACAGAAATATACTGATTAGCTACCACCACCTTTGTCACACTTCATCTAGTTCACAATACATTAAAATCTAGTCTTGGACATCAAATGTGTGATAGATGGAACAGTTTTTTAAATAGTGCAAAAGCTCATTCACTTAGCCAAGAAAAAGCCTGGAGAAGTTCACTCCTGTCATGATAACACCCCACTATATGCTGGCATCCATCTTGTGATACCATTGAGCGAGAGCTGTTATGGTCCTTCCAACAAGAGGCTCCTGTATCCACCCAATGGCAGGTGAATAAATAATGAAGATTGAATAATAATTTAGATCACTGGATGTAATAGCCACAATTTATCCACTCCACTTCTAATACTATCTGCTGGATGAATATGAGAGGCTCTCTACTAGGAGAACCATAACAACACTCAATTTGAGCAAGTGTAATAACCCAGCACAAATAGAGAAAACTAAAAATTCATGAAAGCTTGGCCACTGCAGCTGCTTTGCAGCCATCACAAACTGTACCGATCCATAATATTTTTCTGACTTAGAATCAGATTCAAGTCCCGTAAATTTTGGAACGTTTTTATAACTTCCTTTTATTTTTCTATAATGTTTGGTGAACTTTGTTGGAATTTAGTATCTATAATTTATTTACCCCATTGTGATAGGCGGAGCTTTTTGGTGTATACAGCTGCCAGAGCTAGAAAAGCCTAGAAACCGCTATCAAGGAAATTGATTCATTTACTTTTCGATCCTACCAATCATTACATTACTATTGATTGCCTGCTCGTGTTTTGCACTCTCATTAGCAACTAGCTACTCATCTTACGAAAGTGAAACTCCTGCTTTCAACCCGACTTCTGTTTCGGTATCAGCCCTTGAATTTAAGGGGGTGTATGCTCATCTTGTGCCTTCACTTCCGACCAGTACAGGAACATTACATGGTTTTAAGCCCAAAGAAATCAGATCATGACACACCACATTTTCATCTACTGATCTATTTCTCCACCTTCCCTGATCCTTGAGAAAAAAGGATAAAATCACCTCCCAGTTCTCACTCAAGAAGAACTGCCCATTTGGCATGAAAATATTCTTGGAGGGAGGTGTTCAAAAATCATCAAAAAACCCTCACCAAGTTTCATTATCAGAAAAGTAACAAGGACAAGAACAATGTGGTCAGGGTCACTGACATAGTATTCAAAAATGAAAAAAAAAAAAAAAGCTCTACCTGAACTTGGCGAAGGAGCTTCACAAGGAAAATTTTCTGCAACTCTACCAACCTCCTCCTCCTGTTTGATGTTGATCGAAGGTGACTGCGACACGGTAGGTGATGCAACATTTTGAAAGGAAGAGATGCTGGATCCTTGACTGGACTCCCTTTGCTCGTGGTTTACAATATTATTCAAGCCATTGTGAACCAAAGATTGTACATCAAAATATGGAGAATCCAAACTTATTTCTGGTTGCTGGCTCAGGAAATTGAGACGCATATCACACTGAATTAATTTCTCAAAATGCTTGTTTAAAAGCTCATGTGGGACCTGCAAAAAATGTTGCCTGCAGAATGACAGCATTGGTAATCTTAATTCCAAAGATTTACTGGCTTCAAAACCCTAAACACAGTTGTGCAACTTAGGTATCAGACAATAAATGCATCTTAGATTCATCTTTCATTTTAAAAAGACTACTTCTACATCAATGGTGCAGAGATCATTCTTGGGATTGACTACAATAATATAATGTCAAAATGCCAATAGTAAGACTGGTAGAAACTGGAACCAAAGAAAAGAGGAGCAATCGTCCGGTTATCTATTCACAGATCATAGTGAACTATAAGAAAAAGGAGTGTCATATAATGAAAAGAGGACAAGCTTAATTGTGAAAAGAAAACCTGAAGAGGTAGGAAATGCAAAATAGCTTAAAGATATATATGCTTCAAATTGAAGGAACAACTTCGTAAATCAAGAAGCAAGTCTAAGCCTTGATGACTTAGAGTGAATATACTTTAAGGATGCTGTTTATAGATATAGAAACCATATCTAATAATCTCTAATCATGGTAGAGGGTCACAACTAGGTTGGTACATATTACTTATGGTCTATTTTGCAGTCCAATTTGAGGGTACATGTATGAACAACAGAGTCCACAAACATTTATTACTTTGCTACATCAATGATTAATCCATGCTTTACAATCTTCCCTTCTTTTCACATAAAAGGTTGCAAAGTGTATCTCCTCTTGGAAAGCTGAAATCTTAGGCCACTTCTGTCTAACTTCTACTAGTAGACTAATTTTATCCATAAACATTGTGCATATGAATATTATATTATCTTGGTAGAAGGGTTTATTTTTCAAGATAAACAAATATTTTTGAAATTTAACAGACAAATAATTATACCATCTTATCTACAGTACTCATGTCATTTTGTGGAGTAGGAGGTGTAGTGCAACATGAATCATCTACAGAGAAGGACAAGAAATATTATACTTTGACAAACAATTTAAGTTAAAACTGCCATCTAAAAGGAGGACAATAGATTTTGGGAGGTTAGGCATATGCAACCTTAGTACCTTACAAATTCTGTGGTCTACAAGACATGAAGAGCCAAAGCACGAATATAAATAAAAATTTGTGATGGCACTTACAAAAAAACCCAAAAGTAGTATTTTTTAGGCATTGATAATAAAATATCAGCCAATATGAAAAATATCAGCTGATATATATATCACAATTTTGATAATTTTGATGTTCGTAAAAAATCATGATATGTCTCCAATCAACAATATATTAGTCAATATCTCCTCTGCTATCTACTCCTCTTTTCCTTTGATCAGCATTCCGAACAGTGGAACCCATCAAAATTTTCCTTTCTTTAAATTTGACACAATTGAATTAAAGCTAAACCTTAATCTCACAATTTTAACTTCAGTTTGCATTGTATAGTTATATATTAAGTTAGTGATATTTTTAGTTTTCTATGGAGTTATAGCTAGAATTAACTTTATTTCGTATTATTTTTACTATTTTCATATTTGATAGCGAATATTTGTTATTAAAGGTTGATTCTAATAATAAAATTAAAGAAAATCTTTCAACTATGAAAGATATAATTAAATATGGTCAAACTCTAGTATATAACTCAATTTTAATGGGCTACGGAATACAATTTGTAATATTAATACGTAATACTCAATATAATAGATACTAATATGTCTGTTAAAAATTGATATTGATACTGATATTTTAATCCATGATAAGAAATGACTAATAATAAGCAGCAGCTTTGTAGGGCTACCTATGTATGCTAGCCTGTCCATCTGTGAAATCTGCAGTAACCTGCCATAAGGTATGTTTTCTGGGCTGCGGATTGGTCTCCTTGAAGAACACAGGTTGCCGAGCTAGCTGCATAAAGCATCACATTTATGTGTATACAAACTAATAAAATATTCTTAAACATTAGAATAGCGAAGAATTTTCTATAAGCAGGCATAGACAAATGAGGAATGCAGAAAAATGAAGTTCATCTATCAGGAAAATACAAATTACCGCTATGGTTAAGGTTCCAGGTCCATCTTCAGGAAAGTTTGCTTTCAACCCCATGATATCTGACCATTGGACTTCAATTTTACTTTTAAGACCTCCATCAAGAATTTCCCACACGAGCTTATGCTTTGCAAAATAACACTTTGCGACCAAATCGCCTTCATATCTTGAAGCATACTGATAGAAAATAAATGTTCAGCCTCTTTCATGTAAGATGCAACTCTAACAACTGCACAGTAATGTTAACCAAAAAAGGATAAAAAACATTTACCTCCCAAGACCCTATCCTTAGTAAGGAAGCTGGAAAGTTGGCTGCTTTCATCTTTTCAGTAGTGCCATTGCTAGCCTTTGTGGTACTCTTCTCTTTAGAACCAAAACTATCACTCGGTACAGTTCCAAGTTTAGAAGCATTTCCTTGAGAAAGCCTCATTTGAATTAACTCTAGAAGTGATGGACTTTTCCGCAGCCGCAAACCCAATGGACTAGGTTCATCAAGTGGATTGTATTGGGAAGGTGGGATTGGAAACATGTTATTTGCCGCACTCAACTGCATAATATTTTGAGAATAATGTAAGAAAAAAAAAAAAAAAAAAAGGAATCCAGTGCGTGGATAAAGGACCCTCAAAAGCAAATACA
>JAODPA010096354.1:0-22359 GCA_025585075.1 Nepenthes mirabilis
TATTGATTTATGTTTTTTTTTTCAATTTTACAGTCATTTTGTAGTTTTTTTAACTGTACAATCTTATATATGCAGTTTGTATAATCTTTTTGATAAATAAACATTTATATATGATCAAAACTGTTATGTATAATAAACAAATCAAACAAAAAAGCCGATTCATCACTGTTGGATATAGGTATCCAAGGCCCAAACTAAAGATCCGCCACCAAGGAAATGGGTCCAAAAGCCAGAAAGGCCTAGGAAGCCCAGGCGCGTGAACCGACCCATGAGATGCAGTGGGCTTGGAAGTCACTATGGGCTGTGGGTCCATGATGGATCTCAGGCGCCGCCTGGCCTGCAGGGACGTGTGAAGTATTTGGTGGCTGGTTCGTCAGATTGCGAAGGGAATGCTGATTAGAGCAGCATGCGGCCAACAGAGCAGACGTCACATGGGGAAACCGAGCACGCAACTTGCCTGACGAGACAAGAGAAACTTGCAGAGTCGGTGGTAGGACTCCTGACACACGCCAACGTCACGTGGACAGAACTCACGGGAAGCTCAATCACTATAAATACCTTAACTGTTCACCAAACAAAGGATCCCGGCATTAATCTCCACATTAACTCTTGTTGCCTCGAGCATAGAGAAAGAGAAAAGAAGAAAGTAAGGCGAGATGGCTTGTATTGTAAGAGTGACTCTTTAAATTTTTAAACACCAAGTCCACGACTCGTCTGCCACAATAGGGTATTGTAAAACTTCTGTACTAAACACAAGATAGTGGAAGCATCTCTCGAACTAAAGTCCCGTGATTTTTCCTTCTCATTTAAAAGAGGGTTTCTACGTAAAAATACTTGTGTACTGATCTTCGTCATTTCGCTCAGCTTGAACCCTCATCTTATCACCCGTTTATAGTCCTCGTACTCTTTTGCCACATTCTGCACAAGCGAAGTTTTGGTGTTGTTATCGGATCCTCGTCCTGACCAAAGTCAGGATCCAAGGATGCAACATTTGGTGCTGTCTGTGGGAAGTGCAACAAAAAATCTGACATCTCCCTTCCAAACATGCAATCGAATACGCAAAATGGTGAATACCCGAGGATAGACCAGCGCCCCAGTTCGAGAAGTGTGCTCAGGAGCCAATAGCCTAGCATCGTGTGTTAGGATAGAGGATCATCTTGACCCCTACGTACGAGAGCTAGCCGTAAGGATAGACGACGTGGTCCAAGCCGTTCAATGCCTTTTCACCATGATGAACGAACATTTGAGGGAAGCGCCATCTAAGGCCTCCCAAACAGTGACTTCCCGAAGAAAAGGGAAGGGAAAGAAACATGCCACTCCGGTTGAGGCCCCACAGACACAAGTTGCCTCGAGCGATCGAGCTCCGTCGCATCTCTACGGACGCTTAGGGCCACAGATGCAGGAGGAAAGTCTTGAAAGACGAAACTCCCATTATGTCCGTAACAACCAAGAACACGCCGTTCAAGACACAACCCACATGGAGGAGGTCCTACTGGCGATAAAGAGCCATTCGGGGCAGCAAGTTGCGCATGACCCCTATGAGTTGAGGACTTTCCTCAATGGGAAGAAGATGGCGTCCACCCCACAGGTGGAGGAAAAGCTCGACAAGGTATTCTGCCGAGTTTTTGATGACGATGATGGGGGAATCGCCGACTTCCGTAGATCTCCATTCACAGTAGAGATCAGGGGAAGGCTACTTCCCCCGAAATTCAAAATGACCAACCTGAACGATTATGATGAAAATACTAATCCGATCGACCATTTGGACTACTTCCGCGAGCATTTGAATCTTCAAGGGTTAGATGAAACCACCATGTGCCAATGTTTCCCCCTAACACTCAAGGGGGACGCGAGAATCTGGTTCTATGGAATGCCGGTAGACTCCATCGGCTCCTTCAGAGAGCTAGCAAAAGCCTTCCTTTCCCAGTTTGCCTCCAGCCGGAGGATTGAGAAGCAGCCGTGGCACCTTACTCGCGTGAAGCAAGGAGCCAAGGAGAACCTAAAAAGTTTTCTGTCTCCCTTCATATCCGAGGCTAGGCAGATCCCGAAGCCAACTAATGGGGTCAAGCTGACTACCTTTCTGTCTGCCTCGGAAGGAGGAAGCTTCTTCAAGCACCTCGTGTATAAGGGTTTGCAGACATTCAGGAAGGCTGAGTGTCTAGTAAGAGCTTACATTGCAGCCGAATAAGCGAATGATACGAAGAGGCCCATCCAGGTGGAGAGCCTCCCTCCGAGGACATCAGATGTGAAGAGAAAGCTTAAAGGCCAACAAGACTTCCGAGCGCCCAGGAAGTAGTAGAAGTCTGAGCAGAATGCCCACAAGGAGTACATGCCTATCAGCCTCACTCCCTTAAATGACTCATGCACCAACATCCTGATGCAGATACGGGATGAAAAATTTTTTAAAGTGACCCAAGGCATTGAAGAATCTAGAGGGTAGTGACCAAACCAAATACTGTCACTACCACCGTTGTGGAGGCCAAAGCACCGAGGATTGTAGGATGCTACAAAAGGAAATCGATGAGCTTATTAGGATAGGTTATCTCAACCGCTTCCTGCAAAGACTAGGGTAGACGTTCAGAACAGTAGAGGCCGCTAAACCTGACCCACCAAGGGGCAGAGTGGCCGCAAAAATAGTTAACATGATCTCTACCTGCCCAGCGGCAAGAGGCTCACGGTAGGACACAGTAGTAAAAGGCAGAAGACTTAGGGTAGAACCTAGGGATGAGGTCATTAGTTTTAGTAACGAAGATATGGCCTATGTAATATCCCCTCATTCTGATCCTTCAGTTATAATTGTTATCATTTCTGATGGTAACTTAGATTACTAGATGAAACAGGTGTTTGTCGATAATGGAAGCTCGCAAAATTTTCTCTATTTTGATACTTTCCTAAAATTGGGACTTAAAAGGAACCAGATGACATCAACGAAAGGACCCCTTTAGGGCTGGACAAAGAGCCAGTACTAGTATAGGGAGTCGTCCAACTTGAAGTCATAATGGGGGCTCACCCAAGGATGTTGTCAAAGACCCTCTCTTTTTTGGACATAGAATTGTCCTCGGTCAACGATGCAATCCTTGGATGCCCATACCTGACTGTCTTCGAGGCTGTAACGTCTATCTCACACTTAAAAATAAAGTTTCCAACATCATATGGGATTGGAAAGGTCCTCGGAGACCAAGCCACCGGACGGACATGCTACTTGTCCCAGGTCATGCAAACTCCTCTCTCTCAACCTATGGAAAACCTAGACTTTCGCGATGAAACAACACTGCAACAGGCCGAGTTTGGGGAAGCCATTGACCGAGTCCCTCTAGATCCCGAAGATCCAGGGAAGGCCATCCAAATAGGAAACACCCTACCAAAAGCCTTCCAGGATCAACTTATCAGCTTCCTACGAAGGAATTAAGATGTCTATGCTTAGGTCTCGAGTGACATGCTCGGGATACCGACTGGAGTAACGGTTCGTAAGTTGAGCTTAAATTCCAGTCATAAACCCACTAGGTAGAAAAGAAGGAATTATTTGCTGGAAAAATTGGTGGCGACCAAGGAAGAGGTAAAAAAGCTTCTGGACACGGGATTCATAAGGGAAGTACACTATTCAGACTGGTTGTCCAATATTGTGATGGTCAAGAAGAGCAACAGAAAATAGAAAATGTGTGTGGATTTTACAGATGTCAATAAAACTTACCCGAAAGACTGCTTTCCTCTCTCCAGAATTGATCAGCTTGTAGACTTGACGTCCGACTATGAGCTCCTAAACTTCATGGATGCATATTCGGATTATAATCAAATACAGATGAGTCCCAAAAATGAGGAGCACACGTTATTTATGACGGACCAAGGAACGTATTGTTACAAAGTCATGCCCTTTGACCTCAAAAATGCGGGCGCTACTTACCAGAGGTTCATAAATAAAATATTTGAATGCCAAATTGGAAAGAACGTAAAGGTCTATGTCGACGACATGCTCGTCAAGAACAAGATAACCAACCACTATATCCAAGATCTGGGCAAGACCTTCAACGCCTTGAGAGCGTACCGGATAAAACTCAATCCAACTAAGTACACATTCGGGGTCTCATCTAGAAAATTCTTGGGCTACATCGTTTCAAACCGAGGAATTGAGGCGAATCCGAAAAAAATTAAGGTTATCTTGAATATGAAATCCCCCAGAACCATAAAGGAGGTCCAAAAGCTCATCGGGAGGCTAGCAGCACTGTCATACTTCTTGGCTAATGCGGCCAAGAAATACTCGCCATTCTTTGGGGCCCTACGAGGAACAAAGAATAATAGCTTTCAATGGACCACCGACTGCGAAGAAGCCTTCCGAGGGCTCAAAGACTACTTATTAAACTCGCCTCTGTTAACTTCTCCCCAAACAGGTGAGGAATTATTCCTGTACATGCCGGTCTCAGATAAAGCCTTGAGTTCAGCCCTAGTAAGCCAGCAAAATGGCAAGCAACTACCTGTGTATTACATCAGTAAAATCTTGGTCGACGCTGAGACAAGGTATTCCCATGCGGAAAAGATGGCACTGGCACTCGTGTATTTCGCGCGAAAACTATGGCCATATTGTCAGGCGAACAAGGTGGTCATTTTGACCAACTATCCCTTGAGAGGGATTCTGTAGAAGCAAGAAATGTCGGGACGGTTGGTTAAATGGGCCACTGAGTTAAATGAGTTCGATATAGAGTTTCGTCCACTACCTGCCCTAAAAGGTCAGGCCCTGGCAGACTTTATTCTCAAAACCACGGTCACAACTCAAGGTTCCTCAGATGATTGTGTAGCTGAGGACTTACATTGCCCGGTGAAATGGACTCTATGTGTGGACGCTTCATCGACGAAGGACGGCTGTGGAGCTGGCGTTGTATAGAGGACGCTAGAAGGATCAGAGATTAAATATTCGATGGTCCTCAGGTTCCCAGCAACCAACAACACGACAGAGTACGAGACCTTACTCGCAAGGTTGCAATTGGTAAAAGAATGCTCGGCTAGGAACGTCGTCACCTACAGTGACTTTGAATTGGTCATTAATCAAGTCCGAGGAAATTTCGAGGCTAACAACGCCCAATTGTCCAAATACCTCGCAAAGGTGCGAGAACTCATGACAGCTTTTGAGAAGATAAAGATGATCCATATCCCGTGGGAAGAAAATGAAAAGGTCGACCATCTAACAAAAGCAGCAGCTTCAGGAGATCCAGAGCAATATGCCCAAGGAATGCGCGAGGTCTTCAACAAACCCAATGTGGAAGACTCCGAAATAATACAAATATCCGAGGCCAACAACTGGATGACCCCCTACTTAAGGTACCTGTCCGATAGGACGTTGCCCGAAGATGAAGGAGAGGCCAAGAAGGTGAAAAAGACGGCCGCGTGGTATACTATCATAGATAGCAGACTGCACCATCGAGGATTCTCTACCTCCTACTTGAGGTGTCTCACCCTCGGAGAGGCTGACTATGCCCTTGGAGAGGTACATCTCGGGGTTTGCAGATCTCACATTGGGGGTAAGAACCTTATATTTAAATTAATAAGGTAAGGATACTACTGACCAACCATGAAGTACGATACCATAAATTTCATACGAAAATGTGAGAACTGCCAAGTCCATGGCAATCTCTCCCACCGGTTGCATACGAAACTTAGAGCTCTCCACTCACCATTGCCCTTCACGCAGTGGAGGCTAGACATACTCGGGCCACTACCGATAGCGTCCAAATAGAGAAAGTTCTTAATCGTCGGAATCGACTACTTCACAAAGTGGGCTGAGGCCGCGCCCTTGGCTCGCATAATTGAGTGAAACGTTGTGGATTTTGTTCGACAGAACATCGTATGCCAATTCGGGGTACCTAAGTGCATCGTAACCGACAATGGGACCTAATTCTCTGAAAAAAGGTTCACGAAGTATTATACTAACCTAAGGATAAGATTGCTGTATATGTCAGTCGCGTACCCACAATGCAACGCCTAGGTGGAGGTCACAAATAGAACAATACTGCACGGACTCAAAACGAAGCTGGAGCATGCTGGGGGCTCGTGGGTTGAAGAGTTGTCGTCGGTACTCTGGTTTTACAGGACGACCCCATGGGAGCCAATTCGAGAGACCCCTTTTAGTCTGTGTTATGGGATCAAGGCAATTATCCCAGTAGAAGTCGGACTCCCAAGTCTTCGAGTAGAAAGCTTCGATCCTCTCAATAACAAACAAAGAATCCGGGATAACCTTGACCTCCTAGAAGAAATCCAAGACGCAGCAAGATTACGGATCGCAGCATACCAGCAAAGGATTGCCCGGTATTATAATAAGAGAGTAAAAGCGTGCCAATTCGAAGTGGGAGAAATAGTGGTGAGAAATATTAAAACCACGGGGAAGAACACCGGCCGGAATAACGAAATGATGCTTACAAGCTACGCACCCAGGAGGAAAAGCTTGTCCTGCAAACATGGAACGCGGCTCACCTTAAAAAGTATTATCAATAAGTGTACGAACTACCGAGTAAGTCGAAATGCACCACTTGATGTACTTATAACACATTTTATGTATGCATAATGGAATTTTCTTGTTTGCTTTCTCACATGCCATCTCACTAATCCACAAGGCCTAGACTGCCCCTAAGTCAAATGGATAGGATATCTTTCGCTTACTTTAAAAAACTCGGCTAAGTCCGAGCGGCTCAAGAGGTCGATTAAAAACTCGGCTAAGCCTGAGCTGCCCAAGAGGTCGACAAAAAACTCGGCTAAATTTTAGCGGCCTAAGAGGTTAATTAATAACTCAGCTAAGTCCGAGCGGCCCCAGAGGTTGACTAAAAACTCAGCTAAATCTGAATAGCCTAAGAGGTCGACTAAAAACTCGGCTAAGTTTGAGCGGCCTAAGAAGTCGACTAAAAACTTGACTAAGTCCGAACAGCCCAAGAGGTCGACAAAAAACTCAGCTAAATCTGAGTATGCCAAAAGGTCGACTAAAAACTCGGATAAGTCCAAGCAGCCATAGAGGTTGGATTGAAAACTTAGGGAGCTTAAAACAACGAGAGCGCAACGACCCTAGAGGTAACATCTTCAATCTAAGACGGCCAAAACATTCATAAAACTGGCATAGAGAAAATTTATTTGACTAACATGCATCAAGAAGAGTCACACACTCACATAGTCCGAGTAAAGGAGGTGAAACACTTAAACTTGAATAGTATCAGTTTTGCTCATATAAGTAATGTGTGTATAACAATATACATAAAAAAGTGGGGAAAAGGAAAAAAGAAACCCAATAGTTAACCCTCAGAGGGCCCAGGCTGAGAGGAAGTCCTTTGCTCTTGCTCCCCCCTTGATCCGGAAGGCTCAATTTGACCAGACGATCCCGGCTGCCCAGAAGATCAAGGATCACTTGATGACTAAGGCCGAGGAGAGCTGGGAAACGGCCTGCCCGAAAGGCCATACAAGTCCTCCGAACACGTGGCACTAGCATTTCAAGGATCAAACACGACCGTGGGAAACTGTGGATGCAGCAATTTCATCACTCGGCGGTACAAGTTGATACTATTCCAGTACTTGCCCTCCAGAGCAGGAGCCATGTCCACGGCTCTCACTGACGTCCTCAGTACTTCCTCCAGCTAGAGGTTCCTATCCCGCAGCATCTCGTACTAGACTTGCTGGAGCCTGAACGTATCCTTAAGAGAAGCAATCTTTCCCTTGGCAATAGCAAGCTCGGCCTCTAAGCGTGTGTTGGCCTCAGCAAAGGCCCTTGAAGCTTCCAGTTTTGCGTAAGCTTGGGCAGCCTCAGTAATGATTGTGCCAAAACCACCGACCATCTCCTAAAGTTGTGAAATTCAAGCAAGGACAGTGAGACGTAGACAGGAGAAAACAAAGTGAAGGGCAACGTAGAAAAGTATCTTGGCCACAAAGGAGCTCCCTGAAGCGCTCTCCTCTCTAGGGACCTCAAGCTCCTCGGGCCTCTCAGCCGCAGCCTTTTGTACCACAGAAATCTCAACCCTGACCTCGGACGCAGAAGTAACAACCTCCAAGACTGGGGGCTCAACTGCTCCAACGTGATCGTCGGCCCCAGCCTGGGCTTTCCCTGGGTGTGAAGTTCCCGCACCATCCTCATCCAGAGACTCCTCATGGATAGCGGGAGGAATCATTATTGGGCTATAAACTTGGATCTCAAGGCACGAGGGCTCGACAGTCTCTAGAACAAGTAGCTCTACAGATTGATCTTCCTCGACCTTAGCAACCTCGATGATCGTCGTCCTTGTCAACATCATTGCTACTTTTTCGGCCAGAGTCGCGCCAGCCTCCCTCACATCATGTGCCATGATGATATCCTCGGGAAGGTTATCAATCCACTCCGAGACCTCCCCAGTGAACTTAGATGGAATATCAGAAATGAGCTCATCAATGGGTTGCTGGATAGCAGGGAGATCCGTGAACTGCCTAGCAGATTTAGAAGGTTGACCAGAGGACTCAACAAAAGTTGAAGGTCCGAGACCTTCTATCTCTCGGATGGGGTGCACAATCGAAGTCCTCGGCCTCCTCACTAGAGGCGCAATCACAGCATCATCATCGTCGGACGATGAGTAATCGACGATGGTCGCCAGACGCTTTGAAGCTCCTATCCGACGACTTTTCCTTGGCCGCTTGGACAGCTCTTCAATTCTCATAAATACTTGTTTCTTCCTCAGCCTCTTCTTCCTCAAAGGAACGACAACAAAAAGTCAGTAGGGACGCCAGATCCCTCGTAATGAGTTCCCCACTTGGCCTTCGCCAAGTTCTCTGACCACAACCAAATATTCTACTTATTTTGGTTGAAAGTGCCAAGGTTTGCCAACACCAAGTCAACGACCTCCTAGGCAATCTTCCCGTCTTTTGTAGAAGGGTCTGCATCCACGTCGCCCCAAACGTTCGAGAGAGCTCAATTCTCCTAAACTCTAAAAAAAAAACTTATCCTTCCACCTTTTGGTGGAATTTGGATTCCCACCACTCATAACACTAAACTCAGAGCGAGGGGTGGCGACAATCCAGTCTAAATTGTGTGTAAAGTGGAATATCATATTTACCATAGCTGCCTCTAGTACCTTCTTATGGCAGCGCGCAAAAACACAAAGAGAGACAAAATATCTAATAACGTTAGGCATCAATCTGGCAAATGGAATCTTGAGATCCATCATGGTGTGGTACAACTCTAGCGGGATGGGGAAGTGAAGCCCACCCTTGATGTGGACTTTGTACATCGCGATGAACCCGTCAGGAGGGCTACAAGCCCTATCATCCCCATCTGGAATCACCATGGCCGTCGACTCAGGGATGTCATACTTAGCGCGGATTGCTTCAAGTCTGCCCAGAGTAATGATAGAAATGATATTCTTGACCCCAGGAGCCATGAAAATTTGAAGGCAAAAGTAGAGAAAATACGAAAAAAATCGAGAAGAAGGTGAAATCCTGAAGAACGCAGCACAAGTATTTAAAGAAAAATCCCTTAGGTCGCGTAAAATGAAGGTGAAGGCAAATCGTGGTATTTAAAAATGGCAAAAAAGCAAGAGGAGCGCACCATCATCACCCTAGCCACGTGTCATCAACCCATATGTCAGCAGAATTAGTGGGCCTTTGGCTTCCCGAGGTGCTGTCAATTAGAATGACGCACATTTAATACACCTTAATGGCCAAAAATGGCGGCGCAGTGCAACGTCTTGAAATTCAAGGAAAGTTCGTGGGCAAACTTTCGACAAAGACGTTGGTACAAAAACACCTAAGGAGGTATACAAAAGTTCACGGACATCGTCACAAGTTGTGCGAAGATGCTCAGAGTCCAAAAGGCCTCTCAGGCATTTTGGGTCATGAACAAGCCTTTGGATGTCCGCGGACATTCTAATCCCCATACCCTGGGGTACTATCCTCAGACACCAGCAAGAGAAAAACGCAAACATTAGCTTCAAGCAAAAATTAAATAAAGCTACAAAAACAAAGGGACAAGCGGACCCCCAATTGAAGTGACCTTCACATAAGAGCTGGCCGGGCCCCTCAGGCATACCAGAGAGGGGAAGATTCATACAATAAGATAGAAGAATAAAGACAAATGACTACTTCTTTTATTAATCAAAGTTTTATTGCAAATAAAACTCAGTATATAGCCCAAAGGCCTACATTTGGCCAACTTCCAAATCTCAATGATAGTCCAAACAAAATTATCAATAAATCGATATACAACTAATGCCATCTATTTGAATAAATATGATACTCATCGGAGATTATGATGCCAAACCAAATCTCGATACTACTCCTACAATGTGGTCTAAATCTCTACTTTGAAGGGACAAAATATAAAATATGAGTTTAGAATTCAACAAGTATCATATATGAGTAAACAGATTCAATAAATCAGAGGGTGGGCCGATGAATAAGTACCAAATCAGAAAACAGATATGAATTTAAGTCGCTGATACAAAAAGTCAATCATCAAATCCAAAATAAAATCCAATATCCAAATTTAACAAAATTCAATATCCAAATCTAATGGTAATCTCGTATTTAAATAAAATATCAAATCTAAACAAATATCTAATAAAAAAAACAGTCCACTCAGGACATATATTTTGGATTTGATGTCCAAAATCTAATAAGCAGATGTTCAATCTAAATCTAAATCCAAGGTCCAATCAGATTATGATCCGGGGCAGAATTTAATAGCCAGATGATCAAATCGCATACATAAAAGTCGAAATAATATCACAACAAATAGTCTAAAAGTGTGAATCAAAATATATATTTAAAATTAATGTATGAGACATATTGTTGCGTCTCGGGTCCTGATTGTCGTACGGATTAGGGAGCCTTCAAATTTCTTATCGTTAGGAGGCAGTCACGAGCGGGTCTAGTCTCCGTCTCTGTTAACATGAGATCTGTACAACACAACTTAACAAATAAAAGGATAGAGGTCCAACGGAATTTCTCCCATCGCAAACACTCTGACGCTCAAGTTAACAACTTCGCGTAATAAACGGAAATGGGCACACGCTTAAAGATGTGCAAAAATATACTGTAAATGCGTTGGGAGTGCGTGAATGTAGGTGGGTGAGATTTAGTGAGCAGGAATTGGGAGGGCTAGCTCCTGGAATGCATCGTAGCAGGTGGCTAATTCTCGTTGCCTGGGAAAGCTAAGAGAGTCAGATCTGGAAGATGGTTTTGAGCGTAGTTGGCTTGACGTAGAGTCGATTGTCCAAGATCCAATCAATCCCTTCTCTATAGAAAGGGAGGGATTTTATAGGCCCCTAGTTGGGGGATTTGGGTGCAAGAATCCCTGTGCAGGGGTTCGTTAGCCACTAATTATTGTCGGTGTGTCAATTGTCATCTTGCGGTGGCAGGTAGACCGTTGGATGCTGCCGGTCACACTTGGTCTACCCATTGCGTTGGGATTGGCCAGAGAACTGTGGGCAGCGGCGCCAGTCGTGGCTGGCAGCGTTGACTCCATCCCCATTGGCTCATTTCTTTTGCGCCACCACTGTCGCCTGACAGCCGTATTAATGAGCCGCAAATGTCGTTCATTGGCTGTGAGTATGGGCCACCACGTAAGCCACTCTAAAACGTTGGGCTAGATTCTTCGTTTGGGCCATTGCTCCACGGGCTGTGCTTTGAATCTCTTTGAGCCTTCGCATTGGACCCAACACTAGCCCCCCATGCCTGGGCCAAACTATGGTCACGGCCTGGCATGCCTTTCTTGGTCCAATTTGCAGATGCCCAGCTTCCCTCGAGAAGTGCCGATGTTTGTCGTCTTCCAATTTTGCGCCTTCTCTAGGCAGTTGCGCAGGCTTTTCTGGCGCCACAGCGATTCAATGCCTGGAATGGAAAGATTCGCATGCCTAAGGTTACGTCGGATTTGAGAGCTTTCTTGTTCCATGAAAGATGTCCACGGGATAGCATGTCCCATTAGGTGCTGGGAGGGCGCCAACTTGTCCATAAATAGGAGGGCCCTTCGACCAGTGTGGCTCATCTCTCGGCTGAATTTGGAGGAGCAATGCGAGGGTCTTGGCTCACCCCACCTCTAGTGGGAGTCTGTGAAGGACTCGGATGGCTTAGCTGGAGATTCGAAACTCTTGACGAAGATTGTCTTCATGCCCGCATTGTGGGTGATTCCTCATATGAATGAAGGTGGCTCGGATACTCTGCTGTCGTTACGTGCCTCTCCCTATGGAGCGACATCCTCTAGTGTGCCGTGGGACCCCGGCGAAGCCATCCCATAAGGCTTTACCACCGGTGTGGCGCGTCGCTCATGGTCTCTATTTCACTTGGACCACCATATGCTCTCCCTTGAGGGCTGGCGAAGGGTGGAGCATCCGTGGGGGAGCGCATGCTTTCTGCGTCCTAGCCGAGGTCTCCCTAGTTGGTGCTGATTTTGCTGTGCCAATCGACTACGGTCGATTATTAGGGCAGGGCCAGCATGGGCGCTTCTGTGCTCGGGCACGTCGGAGTTCTGGAGATGCCACTGGAGTAACTTGGTGTGGATCATGGTTCCCAGTTGCGCCCAAAGCATCCAGCAATGCCGCTTCGGGATTTTTGTTCCTTGCTGCATTTTTTATTTCTTGTACTTTTGCTACTGTAGATCTTATACTTTGCAAATGAAGTATTGATTAATGAAAGAAGTAACCTTTCGTATTTGTTCTTCCATCTTGTAGCACACATTTTTTCTCGTTGACTACTTCTTGAGTTGCTCTTCATGGGCAATTTTTCTCTTCTATTGCGTTGCGCCCCGTTTCGCACGTCTGAGCGTCTTCAGATGCCCGCGGTCAGTTCTGTTGGTCCTGTCCCTCAAATCTTAATTGTAGACCGTTGACGAGAGGACACAGTAGGAGGAGGCCTTTTGGCCGTTGGCACCGTGGAAATTCAAACACCACAGGTGGATGTCACATCGGCCTGGCCATCTAGCATATTAAATGCTCGAGGAATCACGGGGCGACGCGCCATAATGATTCACCTTGGAAAGCTGCGAAGCTTCAGGGATTTGCCATGTGGTGGGCGTCTGTTGGCTTTCTTCTAGCTTGCTCCATCTTCAGGACGCTGCCATTTCGATCGAGAATTTCGCTTATTTAAACGCATGAGTTCACTCCACGATTGTGTACTTTGTTGTTTTGTTTTTAGATGGCGTGAAGCTTCGTGCTGCTTTCGAGTCTTTTCCTCTGTCTTCTTTCGTTACGACTTCAATGGAGAGGTCGTCCTCGTCATCTGGGTCAGAACCTTCTTCCGAAGAGCCTGAGATCGGGACCCACGCCTCTGGGATCCCTGGTGCGGCTACGACTGGCGCAGCAGCAGCGGAAGGATGTCATTCGGAGGCCACAGTTGTGGGCCCAATGCCATTTTTTAGGGCGTTTCCAGGCCTTAAGAGGGAGGAGATGTTCGCCTCCTTGTCGAGTTGTCGGCCTAGGAGGGCAGATCTTTTGCTTCATTGAGCTGCCAAGGCCGTCGAAAGCGTTGAAGCCAGGGTGCAGGTTGAAGTCAGAGAGATAGAGCAGTTGAGGGCTTGCACCGCACACATTGAGGAAGCATAGGCTAAATTAGAAGTGAGGGCGTCTAGGCTTGCTGGTGCTAACGTGCAGGCCCGTGCCTGCATACTGGCTCTCCAAGAGGAGCTTGAGCAGCTGTAGCTACAGTTTGGAGAGGAGCTCGCGCGGATGGGGACTGAGCTGAGGTTGAGGTTTCTGTTGGAGGAAGTTGGTCCTACACTGGAAAGGAACTTCAAGGGCGACATCCGTCTCAGCCGGAGACTAGTCTTGCTGGAAGATCCAAACTTCCACATCGGTATCCTGGACTCCTGAAACTCTAGTGCCCTGACACGTGCGGACCTGTTAGAGCATCCAGCTCAAGATCCTTCTGAGCCCAGAGGGGGCCGTTTGCTGTACCTTGCAGCTGCAGGCTGCTATAAAAAAGAGTTGCTAATGATCATTATAATACATTTTGATACTTAACTGTGCTGTTTATTTTCTATCGTTAGCTGTATTCGAATCGTTTGTTTTCTCTCTTGCGTGTCTGTCTTGAAAGTCCCGCCGTCGACGTCCCTGGTGATCAAGGTTCCCGCATTGAATGTGGGTGTGACAACTGGGATTTGTTAAGGCGATAGTGATCTGCAGCCTGACAAGAGGTCATGATTGGCTGTTGCTTGGGATCCGTGAAGCTTTTGCTGAGCCAACGCGTGGCTTGGCCATTTGGCGAAGGTGTCCTTTGGGTTTTCCTGTGCGCTGGGGCCCCGCTGTCTATTTAAGTGGCATCTCAGCGAAATCCCTTCTTCTTCGTGCCTTTTCACGCTGCAACTTGTCCCAGGGTGAGAAAAAGAGATGGCCAAGAAGAGAGAAACCACTTCCTCTTCGTGGGTGACCAAATCGGGCCACCACAGGATAGGTAACATGGGTTCCGTTTTGATAATGAGTGCCATCACAGCTCTAATGTAGACTACGGGATGGCCAATGATTGGGCTTATCATGCTCCTGGCTCTACGGGTAGAGCCAAAGCCCCACAAGATGGCTTCGTGATTGTTTACGAGCACCACCTGAGAGGAGGGCTTTGTTACCCCATGCCATGCATTCCATACGCGCTGGTTGAGGTATTGGGTGTTCCTGTAACGAGGCTTTACCCCAATGCTGTTTGTTATTTGATTTCACTATGCATCTTCTCCTGCCTTCATACTGGTGCATTTGATGCAAAGGTGGCGAGAGTGATCTTTCATTTCATGGAGCCGAAGGATTGGGTCTCTATGTCTCCAAAAATCAGTTTCCATTTTGGGGGGACCAACCCCGATTCGGTGAAGAACTAGAAAGGATGCTTCTTCTTCCTGCAGGAGCCTTCTAACTCGGAGCTCTCGTGTAAGTGGGACCCAGTCTCGGAGTACTGCCACAGGAAGGTGTCCTCAGAGGACGCTTAGGATACCACGGAGTTGGTCACTGCCATTAACTCCCAGATGGTGACATTCTCCATTTAGGGCTACCATCTGACGGCCCAGATGGGGGCCTTCGTCTGGCTGGGGCGTCGCTGGCCCTCTAAAGAAGAAGCTCGAGGATGTCGTGATCCCCAAGCTATTAGGGGAAGACGCTGAGGAGAGTTGCTCGTTGTTGGAGTCGTCTTCAGATGAGGAAGAGGTTGAGGCTCCGCTAAGGAGGTTGAGGGAGGCCGGAGGTACCTCCACCCGGAGGTCATAGAGGTTGGCTGCAGGGTCCACGTCACGAGCCCAGAGACCAGTCCTGGAGTCGACGTCGAGCGTCAAACCACGGGAGGGAGTTGCCGAGCCCATTTCGATTCCCACTGTAGCGTTGGCTGAGTACGGTGTTCCTGCGGTGGAGCTTTATTCTGGTGAAGGGACTTCTACGGGCTCTTTTGTCGATCTGGAGCTGCCAGAGGCAATTGCTGAGAGTGCTCCATCCGTGGAGGGCGGCGTGTTAGTTCCTAAGGAGCCGAAGGGAATGCGCTTGTCGGGGCTAGTACCATTTCTGGTGGGATCTTCAGAGCTTGGTGGACCTCGTACTGGGCCATTTCGGGAGGCTGGCATCTAGGAGGATGCTCCTGTGGGGTTAGAGGTCGAAGCTGTGTGGGAGGCTAGTCCGCCAAGTGCTGAGTTGACTTCAGAGAGAGCTGCTGCAGGGACAATTCAGGGGTTGGAGCCCCCAAGTGTTTCTTTGCCTCCCGTGGCTACAGATCATCTAAGCACCACAGAGGTCACGGTTGAACATGGGGAGCCCCCAGGCTTATCCGCTTCAGGAGACTTTGCTTATCGTCTAAACGCAACTTCTGCTCAGGTATGGTTGTCTTGAGTCAAGCATTCATCTATAGTTTGGAGTTCTGAGAATTTCTAATTTTCTCCCCTGCCATATAGGTTTCGGAGGAGGCTGACTCTCTCGACGAGCTGGCATCTCAACCGCATGAGAACTTTCACCGCCGGCAGGAGATTGTCCAGTGTATGAGAGTCAAGGTCGCTCTCCTTCATGTGGAGAGCGAGCGGTTGCAGGGAGAGAATGGCTAGATGCAGGAAGAAATCAGGCGCTTGAAGGAGGACAGTGGCCAATAGGCACTGGAAGCCGCACGTCTACGGTAGGAGGTCGAGCAGCTGAAGGAGATGGTCACTACTCTTGAGAACAACAACTCCCGCCTATCCAGAGATTTGAGGGTACGGCTCACTCTGCTGAAGACGAACCTTGTCTTGGAGTCCAGATCTGGGATGGCATCCGCCTGTATCGTAGGATTGCCTCGCTTGTGTTTCCTGACGTTTCGGAAGGTGTCTTCCACCCAGGCAACTCCGGGGTCCTTGACAGGTCTCGCCTTAGGATTTTCCTTGAGGAGGCCGGTCCATCAGATTCTTGGGAGTAGTTTTACTTGTTTATATTGCTTCCTTCCTTTTGCGCCACTTGTCGGCGCTTTGTACAGATGAATGAGAAGTAGCACCGTTTTTATATTTCATGTCTTCAAGTGTGACTTTAGAGATAGTATCTTGAGTTTAATGGCTAAGCTTGTCAAGCTATTATCGCCAAGGCCTCGATCTAGCGCCTTCTTGGGCTGTGCTCGTCTTTCGTCAAAGGATGTCTTCGCATCTCACACATTTAACGGGAAGCTCAATTTAGTAAAGTGGACGCCGTTGCAAGTCCCGTGGAGCCACACTAAGGGCCAGCTAAGTTTTCAGGCCACAGCAGTCGGACCGGAGTTTAGGCCTTTTTGCATGTGATACCTGTATTAGGTGCTCGGCCCCTGCTCAGGGCATCGTTGCTATCGTGTGCACGGTCCTAGCCCATGACTATTGTAAACTGAGGGTGCTCTCTTATTTAGGAGAAGGTCGCCGCACACTTGCGATTTTTGCCACCTAAGGTTTTGGTGGCCATAAGTCGGGGACTTCAAAAGCCCCCAGGCCTGATGTTTTGACCACCTGAGTTATTTGATTCAGGACCATGGTTCCCTAGTCGCATGGGCCCCACGGCGTGGAGCCGTGATTTTGTGGTGACCGCTTTTGGGTCATTCGGCGCAAAGCCGAGTTACCGGGCCGCTTAGGACCCTTTCGATGTGGAGTTGAAGTCCGGATGTGGCCGCTTTAGGGCCGCTCGACGCAAGGTTGAGGCTCGGACAAGACTGCTAGTGGGCCACTTGGCGCGAGGTGAAGGTTTCGGGGCTGCTCAAGGCCACTCAACACGGGGTTGAGATTTTGAGATGGCTTCTTCCGAGTCACTTGGCACGGTTCCAAGGCCTCATTTTACGGATGGATGATAGTCCTCCCGACTTAGGGCAATCTAGGTCATCTCTTTTTTTGGAATGCCATGCATGCAAACACTCACATGAATGAAATACAAGCTAACAAGAACGACTAATTTTATTAAATGAAAACACAATGCATGTACAACCATTCCCCATGGTATGCATGTATGTCTTACCTGGGCCAACGCTACGTCATTGGTAGTATTTTCTCGAGTTGACGGCATTCCAGGTCTGAGGAATCAGTTTGCCGTTCTCAGGGGTTGATCCGTTAGAACGATGATACAGTGAGCTTGAAAGTAGGGTCGTAGCTTCCGCGCCGAATAGATGAGCATCAACGCGATCCTTTCGGTGTGCGGATATCGGGTTTCCACGTTCGTTAGTATTCTGCTCACATAGTACACTGATCGCTACGCTCCTTCTTACTCCCTGACTAGCACGAAGTTGAGTGTCGTGTTTGATGTAGCCAAGTAGAGGAATAGGTCCTTTCCTACGCACGGTGAGCTCAGGAGAGGTGGGCTGACGAGGTACGCCTTCAGCTCTTTGAAGGCTTCTTCACACTCCTCGGTCCAGCAAAATCTGGATGATTTCGTCCCTCTGAGCACCTTAAAGAAGGGCAAGTATTTCTCTGTGGACTTGGCTAGGAATTGCGAGAGGGCTGCCAGTCATCCTGTGAGGTTCTGTACTTCCTTCACCATTCATGGAGGGTTCATGTCGAGGATGGCCCTGATCTTTTTCAGGTTCGCTTCTATACCGTGCTGTGACACGATGAAGCCCAGGAACTTCCCGGAGGTCACCTTGAACGCGCATTTGGCCGGGTTAAGTTTCATTCTGTGCGCCCAGAGGACCTAGAAGGTCTCTTCTAGGTCACGAACATGGACGTCGACTATCCTGCTTTTTACAAGCATGTTGTTGACGTATACTTCCATGTTCTTCCCAATCTGAGCTTCTAACATCTTGTTCATTGAGCACTGATAGGTTGCTCCGACATTCTTAAGGCTGAAGGGTATCACTTTATAGTAGTACGTCTCTTGGTCGGTCATGAAAGAGGTGTGCTTCTCATAGTCCGGGTATATCCTGATTTGGTTGTAACCTGAGTAGGTGTCTGTAAAGCTCAGGAGCTCGTATCCGGATGTGGAGTCCACCAGCTGATCGATCAGAGGGAGAGAGAAACTGTCCTTTGGGCAGGTTTTATTTACTTTGGTAAAATCCAGGCACATCCGTCACTTGCCGTTGCTTTTTTTCACGAGCATGACGTTGGATAGCTAGTCCAGATAATGGACTTTTCTAATGAATCAAGCGTCCAATAGTCTCTTCACTTCCTCCCTTATAGCTACCAGCTTCTCGACGGAGTGGTTCATGCACTTCTGCTACGCAGGCTTATGGTTGGGATTGAGGCCCAACTTGTGGACCATTACTCCGACTGGTATCCTGGGCATATCGGCAAGAATCCATGTGAACACGTCGGAGTTCCTCCATAGGAAGGTGATCAGGCGGTCACAGTAGACAGGAGGGAGAGAACTACCCACATGAACACACTTTTCTGGCTCGGCAGGATCTAGAGGAATTATTTCGGTTGCTTCTCTTGACTGGGCTTGTTGTAGTGTGGCTTCATCACGGAGATCTAGATCTCTGTCCAGGCGGTCTGGTGCCGTTGGAGCGACTTGGAATAAGTAGTACATCCGTTCCATCACCTGGTCCCCGAGCACCTCTCCTAAACTGTATGGGGTCAAAAACTTCATCTTTAGATGAGGAATCGAGGTAACGGCCCCAAAGGCCATGAGGAAAGGTCTACCCAGTATGGCATTATAAACGGACGATAGGTTGACGATGAGGAACGTTAGCTCTCGTGTGGCGATGCGTGGGTAGGTTCCCATTGTGATCTCCAGTTAGACTATTCTCTATACCGATACAGACTCGTTGTCTAGGCCATATAGAGGGCCATTGGCCACTTTTATTTGGCTCCGCTTCAGTCCAAGCTTAAAAAAGGTACTAAAATATAGTAAATTTTGAGAGCTTTCATTATCAACGAAAGCCCATTTTAGTTGGTAATCAACCATACCACTTGAAACAATGGTCGATACAACAAGGGGATTAGAATGGGGGAGGTTACATGAGCCATATCGTCGCTACTAAAGCTAATGACATCACTCATATTCCTTATCTTCGCTCTGTTACTGCTGGAAGTCTGCTCAAGCAGCGCCTGTCTGCTGCTTTTGGCCGACGCGGTTGAGATCATGTTGATCGCGCCAGTGGCCGTACGATTTCTGGGTGGTTTGCTTGTCTCGCCTTCTGAGGTCATGGGGCTTGCCCCGAACCCTTCATGAACCGCTTAAGGTGTCCGTGGTAAATTAATTCTTCTATCTCCTACTGTAGGGTCTGGCAGTTTTTCGTGGAATGTCCTAGGTAATGATGGTACTGACAGTTTTTCGTCTAGTCACTACCGCTCGGGCCCTTTGACCACTTGAAGAACTTTTCATCCTAGATCTGTATCAGGATATTCGCGTGGGTATAGTTTAGGCAAGTTGGGAACGTTGGCCCGTGCTCCTTCCTTGATACCTGTGAAGGACGTTGGTGCTTGCGGTGCTCCAGGAAGCGGTTGCTGTCGTCGTTCCTCTTCTTGCAGGTGGTTGGTCTGGGGACCTCTGGAGGATGGTTTACACACTCGGGATACTTTGCCTCATTGTCCTCCTCTGCAGAGATGTAAGCTCGGGCAATAGTTTCTACTTTCTAAAAGGATTGAGAGCGCTGATGCGACAGGTGCTTGAAAAAGTCCCCTACTGCCAATGTAGCAAAGAAGGCGTTGAGCTTTAAATCATTGGAGAGCTGGGGGATTCAGCGCGCCTCAGTAATGAAGCAGTTGAGAAATTGCTTCAGGCTTTCATCCGACCTCTGGCAGAGACAGACCAGGTGCCATGGCTGCTTCTCCTCTCTTCGACTGGAGGCGACCTGGCTCAAGAAGCTGTCCGTGACCTCGTCGAATGAGCAGATGAAATTTGGCAGGAGGTCATGGAAGGAAAGCAACGTGTCCCCTCTGAGGGTGACGGGGAAGCATTGCCATATCATGGCATCGCTCACTTCCTGAAAGGACAGGTGAGTACGGAAGTAGTTGAGGTGATCCATTGGGTCCTTGCTCCCGTCGTACCCTTCCAGTACGGGCATCTTGAACTTGCGAGAGAGCAATTGGGTCCGGAGATCCATGGCAAAGGATGACATTTGCAGGTCGGCCAAGGATCGTGTGGGCCTCTCCTTGTGCAGGAGATCCCAAAGTACTTTCAACTTCTCCTCCATCAGTGGATCAAACTCGCCTTTTCGTGCGTTGATGATGTCACGGAGTTCCATGTGACCCTGTTGGTATTACTAAGCTTATCGGTTGTGGCGGCTTCTCGCGCGAGGCGGCCGCGCACTATTGAGTCTGCGGCCGTTGGCCTTCCTTTATCGTGAGAGATACGGGGGTTACGCCACTCTGGGCAGTCCTCCCGCTCATCCCGGCCAGGGTGGCTCTCAGTTGTAGACTAGGACCTGCTACCGGAGGCCGCCTGGGCCCCGGCATCATCAGGCCGGTCTGATCTTCTCCTGGGGGCTCCTGCGCGATGCCTTCCTCACCTGGAGGAGGACGCTTTGGGTGCTGGAGGACCAGCGCCAATCCATGGTGTGCCCGTCCAGTTGCAAAGGGCCTAGATCACCATCCTCATATCGTCAATGTCCGCTACCAGGCGGTAAACATTGGGCTCGGGATGGATGTCTGCGTGGCTACCCACTAAGGGGTCGTCGGCGCGGGCAATAACATCTCTTGCTGGGGCACTAGCTTGTGCCCTGATGTTTACCATCTTGTTGCGAAGGAATGAGTGTGAAAAGGTGACACTAGGCTTCTGGTCTCGTTCCCACAGATGACACAAATGTTGCGTCCCGAGTCCCGATTGTCATACGGATTAGGAATCCTTCGGATTCCTCGTCGTTATGAGGCTGTCGTGAGCGGTCCTGTCTCCGTCTCTATTAACCTGAGACCTGTACAAACAACTTAACAAAGAAGAGGTCAGAAGTTTGGCGGGATTTCTCCCACCGCAAACATTCTGACGCTCAAGTCAATACCCTCCTGCAATAAACAGAAAGGGGCCCACACTTAGAGGTGCGCGGAAATATGCTGTAGATGTGTTGGAAGTGTGTGAATGCAGGTGGGTGAGATTTAGTGAGCGAAACTCGGGAGGCCTAGCTCTCGGAATGTACTGTAGTAGGTGGCTACTTCTCTTCACCTGAGAAGGCTAAGAGAGTCAGTTCTAGAAGATGGTTTTGAGCTTAGTTGCTTGACGTAGAGTTAGTTGTCTAGGATCCAATCAATCCCTTTGCCTGTAAAAGGGGAGGGATTTTATAGGCCTCCTGGTTGGGGGCTTTGGGTGCGAGAATCTCCGTGCAGGGTTCATTGGTCGTTGATTGTTGTCGGTGGTCGCCGGTGTGTCGATTGTCATCTTGCGGTGGCAGGTAGATCACCGGGCGCTACCGATCACGCTTGGTCTATCCTCACGTTGGGATTGGTCGGAGAACTGTGGGCAGCGGCGCCAGTCGCGACTCGCAACACTGACTCTCTTCCCATTGGTTCGTTTCTTTTGCCCCACCACTATCGCTCGACAGCCGCATTAATGGGCCGCAAATGTCGTTCATTGGCTGCGTGTATAGGCCGCCATGTAAGCCGCTATGGAACACGGGGGTAGATTCTTCGTTTGAGCCGTTGCTCCACGGGCTGCGTTTCAAATCTCTTTGGGCCTTTGCACTGGACCCAACACATACCAAAACTCATCTATGGATTAACCCAGTGAATATCAAATCTAAGTGCAAATATCCAAATCTATATAGAAATATAAAATATGCAACAAATTTGAGTTTCAATTATTTAAAAATTAACTTGAAAAAAGAATTACTCCTGACATATTGACATTCGGCCAAATCAAATACAGGTAAGGCCAGTATGTTAGGCCATTTATGTACTCTATCTCCCATTGATAATGTTACTTACAATATTTTTTCACCCGCGATTTTCAGTATAATTTATCAAATTATCAAATATATTAGGGTATTTGAATATATTATAAATTTCAATAAATCATCTAAATGGGAAAGGTTACTACGTCTAAAGCTTTCCTACCAATAGAAAGAGATTTTTAA
>JAODPA010096365.1:0-22358 GCA_025585075.1 Nepenthes mirabilis
ATTATTTATTTATTTTATTATTATCCCGCTAACATCAAGTACTTAAACTTGGGTCCATCAAGCCTAATTTATATATTTTTCTCTTATTCCTTTTTAAATGCAACCCATTAATTTCTATATAAAAAAATCTAAAATACTTGGGGTGTTACATGGGATCCAGAGGGACGTTGTCGATCAGTTTGCTTGCTTGGGCTTGTTGCAGAGTTGTCTCATCTCTGTTATCCAAATCGTCCACCGGTCGGTCTGGAGTGACCTGAGTGACTTGGGAGAGGTAGCAGGTCCGACCAGTTAGTTAGTCGCCCAGCACCTCTTCGATGCCATGGGCCATTGAAAACTTCATCTTTAAATACATGATCGACGTTATGGCCCCAAAAGTAGTCAAGCATGATCGGCCTAAGATAGCATTGTATACTAAAGGTAAGTCAACTATTAGGAATGTCAATAAGTGAGACGCAGTCTTGGGGTACATCCCTAAGGTAACTTCCAATTGAATCGTTCCTTAGACGGGTATTGACTCATCCAGCCTGTAGAGGGGGGCATATGGCCGATCGTAGCTGACTCTTTTTTAGCCCCAATTTAAAATAAGTATCTATGTAAAGTAAATTTTAAAAACTTTTATTATTAATATAGACTCGTTTCAATTAATAATCGACGGTACCATCTGAAACGAGAGTGGATACAACCAAAGGATCAGAGTGGAGAGTCATTATAGGTAACATGTCTTCTTTACTAAAATTAATGACATCGTCCTTAGTTTCTACTCTTGGTTTCTTCAAAGCAGTCTTAAGCGGGCCGGTCAGATGGTCCAACCTTGTTATTACTATATTGATCACTCTGACTACGACTCGATTTCTTGGCTGCCGCTACTTGGTCCTCTCTCTACCTGCCCCACGGGTCCTTGCTACATGTTCTGCAAAAATTTGGTTAGGTGTCCCCTCTGGATGAGTTTTTAAATTTCTTTCTGCTGGGTCTGGTAGGACTTTGTGTTATGACTCAGGGATCAATGGTAATGACAATATTTTATCTGATCTCCTCCCTCTGGATTATTAACAAGTTTTGGCCATTTTATAAATTTCTCATCACGGATCTACATGAGAATCTTAGTCTGGAAGTCATTCATGGGAGTCAAGTTTGGTGTTTTGAATTCCCTTCTGACCCCTAGTTCCATCCTGGGCTACTTTCTCGAATCTTGGGTGCTAAAGCGATCCCTATTTCTCTTCCTCCCTCTTGTTGGTCCCTGGTTGTTCGGGTCCTCGCGTCCAGGGCATTTAGCCTGTTTGGCCTCTTTGGCTACTATATAAGCTCGAGTAATGGTGTAATGGCCTAGATCCTAAAACGTAGAAAGTCCCCAACATCGAATCAAGGAAAATTGAGGGCTATCCGGTCAATGCCAGTTGACTGAAAAATGTGATAAGAATAGTAATCTGGTCAACAAAGTGTTGACCGGAAAGCGTGAAGAAAGACGTAATGGTCAACGTTTGTTGACCGAAAAACGTAAAGGAAGGCTTATCTGGTTAACGTTAGTTGACCGGAAGGAAGAGAAAGAGGAAAGTAAACCGAAAATGCTAAAGGTAAGTAAAATCCAGTCAACTCCAGTTGACCGAAATGTGTAAGAAAGGGCAACTAAATCTGGTCAAGGCTAGTTGATCGGAAACGCGAAAGAGAAACCTAAATCCGGTCAAGGCCAGTTGACCGAAAATAATAAGGAAACCCTTACAAAAAGTAGAGTCCGAATAACCATACCTGAATAGGTAACCTACTCCCAACCACCCCCGAGTGGTTGACCTGTCCTGCCTATTACCGTCAGACCCAAAGGCCTATAAATAAGAATTAGAGAGCGTAAGAAAAGAGGTTAAGAAGAGGCTCTCGACAGAGTTTTCTAGTAAAGGAAGACCAGAATTTCAGGGTGAAATAAAGGAATTCAGGCAAGAGTACTCACCTTTTTGTTGATCATATGTTTAATGCAAGTATACCCTGTTTTAAGATTATGATTTAATGCAAGTGTACTCATGTTTGCAAGGCAAGTATGTCTGATTTTTGTTGAACTTATGTTACGGTATGTATGATATTTGTTCTGATCGCTTGATTTAAGGAAGAATCTCTGTTAACTGTATGTTAAAAGAAGCCCTGTTATTCATGATGTTTGGTTTCTTTATGCACGAAGTACGGTTATTTGTCGACCTGTATGAACTTCGATAATTGTATGTTTAAGGGAAAGACTTCTGACCTTTGAGAAAAAACCTTCAGCTTTGTTAAAAGAAAGGTATTCAGCATTTGTTCCATGAAAATTGAAACCGGCCTTAAGAGCATGTATTTTGAAATCGGAATTTATCCCATGAAAATTGAAACCGGCCTTAGAACATGTTTTGAAATCGAAATTTGCCCCATGAAATTGAAACCAGCCTTAGAGTATGTTTTGAAATCAAAATTTGTCCCATGGATTTGAAATCGGCTTGTAAAGCGACGTATAAGATCAATGATTTGAAACCGGCTTTTTAGAAAAGACCTCCGGCTTTGATAAGTAAGGCCTCCGATATTTTGTCAAAGGACCTTCGGTTTTAAGATGCTAAAGGAAAGTCTATACGGACTTCAATAGTTTGAAATTAAGAACAAAGGCTATAAGAATAAGAAAAAATGTATGTAATCCGAACAGCAAGTGGAACTCTACGACTTCCGACTTTTGAACTATGATGGATGGCCATTAAAAGATATGAACTAAAAACTAAGTTTCCATTAAACTTACTGTTAAAGATGGATGAAGGATATTGGAGTGACACATGAGGACTGTCCCTGGGCCACGGGGAAATTTCTGGTGGCATAAGACTTTTGGACTACAGCCCCGTATGCCGGGTAAAAGGCATTACCACCGGGCTCGGAGTGTATAATGAGAGGATACGGCTCTAGGTTGTGGGGTAGCACACAACCCTTCCTCGATATTGTCCACTCCCGTGCGGTGCCAAAAGATGATAAGTATTTTGTTCAACTTTTGTGGATTTTCTGAACACAAGATAATAAGAATAAGAATAAAGAATTTCGAACTTAAGAAGAAATGATATAATAATTTTTGTATGCTAAGTTATGTTATGAACCCTCATTTTGATCCGATTATATGTATGTTAATATTTTCTACATGTGGGTACCTTACTGGGCTTTGTAGCTCACTCTTGCCATTTTTCAGATGATGAGAAGCTTATGGAGGACGAAATTAAGTAGAGTCATATGAAGGAACTAGACGGAATAGATGACCGGAGCTGATCAGTGAAAGAATTAATGTATTTCTTTTGATATTTTGATAAATATTTGTAAAACAGTTTCGCTGTAAAAGAATTTATGGATGTTAGTATGTTTCCGTAATTACAATGTGGATGAATGAAGTCGATAATTCTAGTAGCATCTCATGTCATGTCAAGTTTTTTTGTAGTCGACCGACCTGAGTGTTGGCAGGACAGGTGTGAGACTTAACACTGTGATGGCCAACTCAAGGAGTTTGGCCTTAAGCGATCCTGTGAACGAAATGAATTGTATATATAAAAGAAAAGAAAAATTTTCATGTCCACCTAGTTGGTAATTATTCTATATATGATGTAAAGGATAGGCTTGACGACTGCCTTATGTGGTGGAATATGGCCGGTCCGTTACAGTTGGTATCAGAGAGAGAACTGAAATACTTTAGGTTCGATCTAAATCAATACGGAAACTTAAGACAGGATTAGCTAAGGATAAAAAGGAGTTAGCATTACTTATGTTTAGGACGGAGTACTATGTGTTAGCCGCCTTTAGCTAGTAATTTGACCAAAACGATCTTTTCAGGAATCAAAGTCGTTGCTGAAGACATGTCTAATAGAGAAAAATGAGACGTCCGGACTAACAACCCTCTAGACCCGGAGACAAGGTATTTGAACTTGCTAGACAGGATGGCTGATGTCATAGAGGCCTTGGCTCCACCAACTCCGGTGACCGCCCCGGTTTCTGTTCATCGAGAGAGGTCGATCTACGATCGCTTTACCAACGAGTGAGTTCCTGAATTCTCCGGAGAACCCGACCCGTTGAAGGCGGACACCTGGATCCAACGACTAAAGAAGGTGTTCACGGTAATTAAGTATCCTGCTAGAGACAATGTCTATTTGCCACCCATAAGTTGGTGGGTGAGGCCCACCACTGGTGGGAGTTGCAGAAGAAAGTTTTTGAGGTGCCAGAAAGGAATATTACTTGGGAAATATTTGAAGCAGCATTCTTGGAGAAATACTTCCCTGCTAACCTTCGCGGACAGAAGGAAGATGAATTCCTTCGCTTAAGGCAAGACACTCGCACTGTGGCCGAGTATGATGCAAAGTTTGCAGAACTATCCTGCTATACTCCTTCTATGGTGGAAGAATAGGAGAAAAAGGTTAGAAGATTCTTTCAAGGATTAAGAGATGACATTAGGAGACATCTCTCCACTTTGAAGTTAGCAACGTATGGAGAGGTGTTGGAAAGAGCTGTAATTTATGAAAAGGAACTGGAAAGAGGGGCATCTTTCAAGCAAAGGATTTTTAGTCAGGCTTCAAGGGCTAGTGTTAGTGGAGGACCTTCTAAAAAGGCAAAATCGTTGAAATCCAGTAGGGAACAGGACCAATCGGTACAGACTTCCCGAGCATCCAGCAATACATGCGATCATTGCGGAAGGTTGCATGGAGGAAAGCAGTGCTATAAGAAGCTGGGAGTCTGCTATAACTGTGGCCAGGGTGGACACATGATCAAGAACTGCCCACTTGCCAAACAAGTCCCAGAATTTAGATCCCCCATTCCAGCTAAGGTATTCGCTATTTCTGCAAAGGAGGCCGAAACCTCTACTGAGGTAGTGGAAGGTACACTTTCTATCTGTGAAAATTCTAGTAATGCGCTCTTTGACTCAGGATCCACCCACTCATTTGTCTCCCATGATTTTGCAAAATGTCTTACAACCCTCCCCCAAGTTCTTGGTTGTCCATTGATGGTCGCCTTGCCCACATGGTCGTCTATAATTTTAAATATTGTGTATCCAAATAGTCCGATTGAATCGAATGGATTCGTGATGCCTGTTAATCTAGTTTTGCTAGAAATGAAGGACTTTGATGCAATCCTGGGAATGGATTGGTTGGCAAGGCATCATACCAATATCAATTGTTTCCGAAAAAGAGTGGAATTCACCATCCCTGGAAATAAGCCCTTCTATATTCAGGGAGTTCGATGTAAGGAAGCATCTTGCTTCATTTCGGCCCTCCATGCCTGGCACTTGATTGGTAATGGGTGCCAAGCTTACCTAGCCTTCGCTAGTGTGACTGAGGGTTAAGGAACTCTGGCCAAAAAGATTCCTGTGGTATGTGAGTTCGGAGTCCTATTCCCTAATGAATTACCTAGGCTGCCACCCAGGCGAAAGATAGAATTTGGAACAGAATTAGTGCCTAGATCAGCGCCAATATCTAAAGCACCATATAGGATGGTGCCAGCTGAACTTAAGGAGTTAAAACAGCAGTTGCAGGGGTTGTTAGATAAGGGTTTCATCCGGCCGAGTGAGTCTCCATGGGGTGCACCGGTCCTGTTTGTAAGAAAGGACGGGACATTGAGATTATGCGTGGATTATCGGGAACTAAACAAAATTACCACTAAGAATAAATATCCTTTGCCAAGGATAGACGACCTCCTTGACCAGTTACAAGGAGCCTGTGTATTCTCAAAGATCGACCTTAGATCCGGTTATCATCAGCTTCGAATCAGAAGGGATGATGTAGCAAAGACTACTTTCCGAACTAGATATGGGCACTATGAGTTTGTAGTGATACCATTTGGGTTAACTAACGCTCCAGCCGTATTTACGGACTTGATGAACCGAGTTTTTCAACCCTGTTTGGACAAGTTTGTGATAGTCATTATTGATGACATCCTTGTTTATTTGAAGAGTTATGAGGATCATGATGAACATTTAAGGACTGCACTCCTGATCCTTAGGGAATATCGGCTGTTCGCCAAATTGAATAAGTATGAATTTTGGTTAGAGGAAGTGGGATTCCTTGGACATATCATTTCCAAAGAGGGGATTTTCGTCGACCCTAAGAAGGTGGAGGCAATTGTGAAATGGAACCGGCTATCCTCTGTGACCGAGGTACGGAGCTTCTTAGGCATGGTCGGATATTACAGACGGTTTGTGAAAAAACTTCTCCCAAATCGCCCTGCCTCTCATGCAACTAACAAACAAAGAGGCTAAGTTTGAGTGGACCAGTGACTGTGAAGGGAGTTTTCAGGTACTGAAAGACCGGCTAACTTCTGTACCGGTCCTAACTATTCCGGATGGATCAGGAGGAATGATTGTCTATTGTGATGCCTCAAAGATTGGGTTGGGCGGTGTTTTAATGCAGCACGGAAGGGTAGTTGCCTATAGGTCGCGATAGTTGAAGGATCACGAAATGAATTACCCAACTCACGATCTAGAATTGACTGCAGTATTATTTACGCTGAAAATCTGGAGACATTACCTGTATGGTGAGAGATTCTTGGTCTATTCCGATCATAAAAGTTTAAAGTATTTATTCTCTCAAAAGAAACTGAACATGTGGCAGTGAAGGTGGATTAAGTTTCTGAAGGATTATGACTGTGAAATCCAGTACGAGCCAGGTAAGGCTAATGTAGTCGCCGATGCACTAAGTCGACAACCAGGTATCTTGGTAAAAATGCAGGTTTAGCAAATGGAGATGTTGGAATGTCTAATGCACAATGACATCCGACGTTATGTTTAAGAAAAGCGAATGATTTTAGCATACCTTCATGTCCAACCAGAGGTGATAGATGAGGTTAAGGGAGGGCAAGTGAATGATCCCTTCCTTGTGAATATCATGAGTCATTTGAATAGAGATTCACAAAGTGACTTCTGTGTTAGGCCAAATGGAGCATTAAGGTTTAGGGATCGATTATATATACCGGATGACAAGGAGTTGAAAGAAGAAAATTTTAAGGAAGTCCATCGATCACGGTATACAATCCACCCAGGAGTCAATAAGATGTACCAGGACTTAAAACGTTCTGGTGGAGGAATATGAAGAGGGATATTGCAGCTTACGTTGAAAAATGTCTTGTATGCCAACAAGTGAAGGCGGAAAGGAGGAAACCATCTGGGTTATTGCAACCAATGCCGCTTCCAGGCTGGAAATGGAAAGATATTACCATGGACTTTGTGACTGGCTTACCAAGGACGCTAAGAAAACACGATGCTGTTTAGGTTATAGTTGACCGGCTGACAAAGTCAGCCCATTTCCTAACAATCCGGACGACTTACTCCCATGATAAACTGGCCCAGCAGTATGTAAACGAGGTCGTCATGCTTCATGTGTGCCTACCCCTATTGTATCAGATGGAGACCCTCACTTTGTTTCGAGGTTCTAGAAGAGTTTACATGAGGAATTGGGGACGGTATTAAAATTTAGTACTGCTTATTATCCGCAAACCGACGGCCAGTCAGAACGGACGATTCAGATCCTTGAGGATATGTTAAGGGCCTCAATCTTAGAGATGAAAGGGACTTGGGACAATTTCTTAGCCTTGGCAGAGTTCGCATATAATAACAATTATCAGGCCAGCATAGGCATGACTCCTTTTGAGGCTTTGTATGGAAGGAGATGTAGATCACCGATTCACTGGGATGAGCCCGGAGATAAAAGAATTTTAGGTCCAGAAATTGTTAAGGAGACGATGGAGAAGATAAGGTTAGCGCATGAGAATGTAAGGGTTGCCCGGAGTAGACAAAAAAGCTATGTAGACCAGAGAAGATCTGCATTGAAGTTTGAGGAAGGCGACTTTGTATTCCTAAAGGTATCTCCATCTAAAGAGACGACCAGATTCGGAATAAAAGGAAAGCTGAAGCCACGATTTATTGGCCCTTTCGAGGTTTTAGAAAGGATCAGAGAGGTTGGCTACCGACTAGCACTACCACCAAGCTTGGCAGAAGTACATGACGTATTTCATGTATCAATGCTTAGGGAATATATCCATGATTCTACTCATGTGATTGAGTTCAAGCTTTTACAATTGACAAGGACTTATCATACGTAGAGGAGTCGATGCAGATTTTGGATCGAAGGGAACAAAGGCTATGTACAAAATCAATCTCCTTAATAAAGGTACTCTGAAAAAGTCACTCACCTGAAGAAGCAACTTGGGAACGAGAGGAAGAGATTCGGAACAAGTATCCCTATTTGTTTTCTTGAGGTTAGTAACTTTATTTAAAATTTTGAGGACGAAATTCCTATAAGTGGGGGAGATTGTAACGGCTCAGATCCTAAAACGTAAAAAATCTCCGACATCGAATCAAGAAAAATTGAGGGCTATCCGGTCAACGCCAATTGACAGAAAAATGTGATAAGAATAGTAATCTGGTCAACAAAGTGTTGACCGAAAAGCGTGAAGAAAGACATAATCCGGTCAACGTTTGTTGATCGGGAAACGTAAAGGAAAGCTTATCCGGTCAACGCTAGTTGACTGGAAGGGAAAGAGAAAAGTAAACCGAAAATGCTAAAGGTAAGTAAAATCTGGTCAACTCTAATTGACCCAAATGTGTAAGAAAGGACAACTAAATCCAGTCAATGCTAGTTGACCGAAAATGCGAAAGAGAAATCTAAATCCGTTCAAGGCCAGTTGGCTGAAAATAATAAGGAAACCCTTATGAAAAGTAGAATCAGAATAACTATGTCCGAGTAGGTAACCTACTTCCAACCACCCCCGAGTGGTTGACCTACCCTGCCTACTACCGTCAAACCCATGGGCCTATAAATAAGAACTAAAGAGCGTCAGAAAAGAGGATAGGAAAAGGCTCTTGACAGAGTTTTTTAGTAAAGGAAGACCAGAATTTCAGGGCGAAGTAAAGAAATTCAGGTAATAGTACTTACCTTTTTGTTGATCATATGTTTAATACAAGTATACCCTGTTTCAAGATCATAATTTAATACAAGTGTACTCATGTTTGTAAGGCAAGTATGTCTGATTTTTTATGAACTTATGTTACGGTATGTATGATATTGTTCTGATCGTTTGATTTAAGAAAGAATCTCTATTAACCATATGTTAAAAGAAGCCCTATTATTCTTGATGTTTGGTTTCTTTATGCACAAAGTAGGGTTATTTGTCGACCTGCATGAATTTCGATAATTGCATGTCGACCTGCATGAATTTCGATAATTGCATGTTTAAGGAAAAGACTTCCAACCTTTGAGAAAAAGACCTTTGACTTTGTTAAAAGAAAGGTATTCGGCATTTGTTCCAAGAAAATTGAAACCGGCCTTAAGAGCATGTATTTTGAAATCGGAATTTGTCCCATGAAAATTGAAACCGGCCTTAGAGCATGTTTTGAAATCGAAATTTTCCCCATGAAATTGAAATCGGCCTTAGAGCATGTTTTGAAATCAGAATTTGTCCCATGGATTTGAAACCGGCCTTAGAGCATGTTTTGAAATCGGAATTTGCCCCATGAAATTAAAACCAGCCTTAGAGCATGTTTTGAAATTGGAATTTGTCCCATGGATTTGAAACTGGCTTGTAAAGCGACGTATAAGATCAATGATTTGAAACCGACTTTTGAGAAAAGACCACCGGCTTTGATAAGTAAGACCTCTGATATTTTGGCAAAAGACCTTCGGTTTTAAGATGCTAAAGGAAAGGCTATACGGACTTCAATTGTTCAAAATTTAAAACAAAGGTTATAAGAATAAGAAAAAATGTATGTAATCCGGACAGCAAGTGAAACTCTACGATTTTCGACTTTTGAACTATGATGGATGGCCATTAAAAGATACGAACTAAGAACCGAGTTTCCATTAAACTTGCTATTAAAGATGGATGAAGGATATTTGAGTGACACTCGAGGACTGCCCCTGGGCAACGGAGGAATTTCTGCTGGCATAAGGCTTTTGGATTACGGCCCAGTATGCCGGGTAAAAAGCATTACTTCCCGGCTCGGGGTGTATAATGAGAGGATACGGTCCTAGATTGTGGGGTAGCACACAACCCTTCCTCGATGTTGTCCGCTCTCGTCCGGTGCCTAAAGATGATAAGTATTTTGTTCGACTTTTATGGATTTTCTGAACACAAGATAATAAGAATAAGAATAATGAATTTCAAACTTAAGAAGAAATGATATGATGATTTTTGTATGCTAAGCTACGTTATGAACCCTTATTTTGAACCGATTATATGTATGTTAATATTTTCTGCATATGGGTACCTTGTTGGGCTTTGTAGCTCACTCTTGCCATTTTTCAGATGATGAGAAGTTTATGGAGGATGAAATTGAGTAGTGTCATATGAAGAAACTAGCAGCATACCCAAAAAGGCCCAAATAGCCAACGGTCAAAGAAGGCCCAAATAGCCTATTGGACGATTAATTCTAATGTTGGCCAAACTGGAGGTGAATGCCCAAATCCTGAAAGGCCCAAACTCTCTCTCAACGGTCAACGCTAGCGTTGACCGTCAAGACGCAAACAGGCGGCCAACTCGCGTATAGAACGGTCAACCCGAGTGTTGACCGGAAGTACCGTAGTAGCATACCCAAAAAGGCAGAAAATCTAATGCAGGCCAGGCCCAATTTGACAGGCGATCTCGTACACGAAAAGCAACGATCCTTTCCATGATTACACACTTTCCTAGGAGCTGATCTTCTCCAAAAAGGCAGTAATGAATTCGGCGCCAACGATGGAGTCTAAACGGTCACAAGAGTATGAAAGAAAAGCAGATAATTTGAATATCCTTTACACTGTTCGGAAGAAAAAGGATTTATCAAATCACGCAAGTCATGCCCACCAACTCAGAGAAGGCAGTCATTGCCAGGCCAAAGATCATGCCACCTTGACCAAGGAAGGTAGCTCTCCTACCATCTATATAAGCTCAGAGTCTCCACACTGAAAAAAAGGGCTTTGGAATACGCTCTCTAACTCACATTCAAGAGAACATACACTTTCAAAACACATTTTCTGAGACAAAGGAGACTTCCTGATACAGTTTTAGCCTTGAAGGCTTACAGTGCTTAAACAAAGACTCTCCTTCTCTCTCTCTTTGCATAAAGCGTTCACCTTCAAATCCCACCAAAGGCCTCCAAATTGCAGGAGTCCTTTCCGGCTCTCTGAGAACTGTCCCCCAAAGCTTCCATGCTTTCGGGACGCAGCTTCCACTCGCTCTCTGTGGGCAACAAGCTGGAACTCACACTCTCAACGGGCCACAGGGCCATCTCTGCTTCCTCGGGCCAACACTCCCGAAAAACCTATTCTCTCTCTCTCTCTCTTTTACTTATCAGTTCACCGTCCTCATTTTGAAGTCTGTTTACTGACTTGAGTGTCGGAGTATTTTCGATGGGATAATTTTTTACCGACACACTGACCTCCTGTTCGTTTTAGTGGTATGCAAGATCCTAACTCAGTGAACGGAGCCAGAATCAGGACAGGCGGATCAACCCGAATCTGTTCAAAATTCGGATTCAAGGACGCATCATTGGCGCCGTCTATGGAAAACGCTTACGAAAAGCCAACCACAATTCCTCACAACGCTCTCTTTTCACTGTCAGATTCATCCGCAATGGTGAATACGAGAGCGCAGGCTAGCGATCCTGCTAGAGATGCCACTTCTCCAGACCAGGACCACACAGCTAGTACCCTGGTAAACGGGGCGATGGGCGGGGTTCCAGCGCCTTACTTTCAGCAACTGTCTGCTCCAAATACTCTACTCTCGATAAGAGCAGCCACAGCAGGGGGCTCCGCCAGCAGCCGTCCCTGCGCTGGCCACCAAAAAAAGGTGGCTAGAGGAAAAAAAAAGCCTGCCAGAAGGCCCGAGAGACCCACGAATAATCCGATCCCAACCTCCTTGCGCGCTTCAGGCCAGAACAGGCCTGAAGAACACTCTCGGAGCATAACTCCGGGAGAAAGTCCGGAGAGAAGAAATCCCTGATACTCTCGAGCAGAAAATGGCAATACAGTGCAGGAGCGAGCCTCTAGGGCTGCCAAATCTGCTGGAGGCAGCAGCCAGCCGGCTACTGGACCCTCCAGGGATAAAACAAAGTTGAGAGCTTACCTCAACTTTAAGAGATCTGCCAACGCTACTTGCGTAGATCCGCGAGTGGATAAGATTTGGAACTGCATGTTCCAGGACGATGAGCACGCTATTGACCTTGACAGATCTCCTTTCACAGTAGAGATTCTAAACCATCCACTACCAACCAAGTTCAAGATGCCTTCCATTGACTCATACGATGGGAGTAGTAATCCAGTTGAACATTTGGAACACTTCCGCACCTATCTGAGTCTACAAGGGTTGGAAGACTTACCAATGTGCCTCTACTTCCCGCTCACGCTGAAGGGAGATGCCCGCATCTGGTTTCATCACCTCCCTTCAGGCACCATCGATAACTTTCGGGAGCTCACAGATCTCTTCTTGGCTTAGTACACCTCGAGCTGACGGGAAGAGAAGCAATCGTGGCACCTCTCTCTCATCAAACAGAAGTTAGGAGAGAACCCACGGCGATTCCTTGACCGCTTTGTGGCAGAGGCTAGGCGGATTCTCTGGATCACGGAGGAGATGAAATTGGGCTGTTTCATCTTCGCGCTGACCTACGGGGACTTCTTCAAGCACCTGGCCCACAATAATCCCCAGACCTTCCAGGAAGCGAAGTCCATCACCCGGGCCTACGCAGTGGTAGAGGAGGCCAACGAAGCGAAACGTCTAAAATGGGCTGATCAGCCTCGATCATTTCCTGGAGAGGGAAAAAGAAAATACGGTGGCAGTGATCACTCCCTCTAGAAGCAGCACAGGACTGGGCCACCAGAACGCAGAGATAACGGGCCCACCAGCTTTATGCCCCTGACGGACACATGCTCAAATGTTCTAATGCAGTTCCGCAAGAAAAAGTTCTTGAAGTGGCCAAAACCACTGAAGGACACTAAAAATCAGTTGAAGTACTGCGACTTTCACCGCTCTGTCGGGCATTCTACCGAGGATTGTAAGACGTTGTAGAGAGAGATTGAGGAGCTGATTCACAGAGGACACCTCACCAAATTCGTCAAGGTCCCTGGGTAAAATTTTTGAGCAGCTAACGGAGAAGGGCTGGAGCCGTCTCCTCCTCGAAATAGGGTTGCGGCAGGGGTGGTTAATATGGTCACCACCCGACCTGCCAAAAACCCAGCCGACAACGAGGAGCAGCAGACTAGAAGGAAGAAGCAGCGCATGGCGGACAACACCATTAGCTTCAATGATAATGATTTGGATCATGTAATATGCCCCCATACTGATCCCCTCGTTGTATCCACGCTCGTTTCGGACAGTAGTGTCGACTACCAGCTAAAGCGAGTGTTTGTCGATAATGGTAGTTCACAAGATTTGCTTTACTTGGATGCGTTCTTTAAACTAGGCTGAAAAAAGAACCAATTAAAACCTGCCGGAGGCCCATTGTACGGCTTTGACAACGAGCCAGTGCCCATCTAAGGGACCATCCAACTGGAGGTCACCTTAGGTACGTATCCAAAAACAGTGAACCGAACACTCACCTTCCTGGTGGTCGACCCACATTCTGTTTATAACGCAATACTAGGCAGACCATGTTTAACAGCATTCAAGGCAATCACCTCAATTTCACACCTCAAGATGAAGTTCCCAATGCCTTACGGTGTGGGAGAGGTGTTAGGTGACCCGCTTACTGGATGGACATGCTACATGGCTCAGGTTACCCCTAGCGGCAGCACTAGAACAGTTGGAAAATTCGATCATCGAGATGAGACAATCCTATAGCAAGCGCAGTCCGATAAAGCCACAGATCTAGTCCCACTGGACCTAGAGGAACCGGAAAGGTGTGTACAGATCTGTGGCTCACTCACCGAAACTCTACGCGATGAGTTGATCGCGTTCCTGCAATGGAACGCTGATGTCTTCGCATGGACTCCAGCAAACATGCCTAGGATTTCGGCTGAGGTGATGGTCCACAAGTTGGGATTTGATACTAGCCGAAAACCCGTCAGGCAGAAGCGGAGAAACCACTCCGTAGAAAAGCTGATCGCCATCCGAGAGGAGGTACAGAAACTACTGGATGCGAGATTTATTAGAGAAGTCCAATACCCGGATTGGCTCTCTAACGTCGTCCTGGTGAAGAAAAGCAATGGAAAATGGCGGATGTGTGCCAATTTTATGGACGTTAACAAAGCCTGCTGAAAGGACAGCTTTCCCTTACCTAGGATTGACCTGCCGTTTGACTCGACAGCCGAGCATGAGCTGCTAAGCTTCATGGATGCCTATTCGGGTTACAACTAGATCCGGATGTGCCCAGAGAATGAGGAGCACACCTCGTTCATGACTGATCATGGGACCTATTGCTACAAAGTGATGCCCTTTGGACTAAAAAATGGTGGAGCAACCAATCAACGACTGGTTAACAAGATATTTAAAAAATAGATCGGTCGCAACATGGAGGTCTACATCGACGACATGCTCGTCAAAAGCAAGGTCACCGATGACCACGTTCGCAACTTGGCAGAGTCGTTTGAGGTACTCCGCAAGCATCACATGAAGCTGAACTCGACTAAGTGTGTCTTTGGGGTAGCCTCCGGCAAATTCTTGGGTTTCATCATCTCCCAATAGGGAATCGAGGTAAACCCAGAGAAGATTAAAGCTCTTGCAGACATGACTCCACCACTGAGCGTAAAGGACGTCCAGAGATTGACTGGACTGTTGGTAGCACTGTCTCACTTCCTCGCGAAGTCTGGCGACAAGTACCAGCCATTCTTTAAGGCCCTTAGAGGAACAAAATCCAATGGGTTTCAATGAACGGCAGACTGCCAGACAACTTTTAATGAATTGAAGTGGTATCTGGCCAGCCAGCCGTTGCTAGTGTCACCCAATGGCGGAGAAGAGTTGTATATTTACCTGGCAGTGTCGGAAGCATCCCTAAGTTCTGTCCTAGTACACTAAGATTTTGACACTCAACGGCCAGTCTTCTACGTAAGTAAAACGTTGACCGGCCCAAAGACCTGCTACTCGCACGGAGAAAAACTGGCCTTGGTGCTTATATTCTCTGTGCGGAAGTTAAGGCCCTACTTTCAGGCACAGCGTGTAGTGGTCCTTACAAACCAGCCTCTGAAAAGTATACTCCAAAAATCTGACGTTTCTGGACGGCTGGTAAAATGGGCTATTGAGTTAGGCAAATTCGACATCTAATTTCGGCCCAGACCTGCTATAAAAACGCAGGCTCTAACTGACTTTATTGTTGAAACCGCGACCCTAGTTCTTGGGAAGCAGCCCGCAGAAAGCGCGGAACTGATTGACGGAGTTCCAGAATGGATACTCTACGTAGACAGATCATCTACGAACACTGGCAATGGTGCTGGAGTGGTCTTCATGACCCTCGACAGGTTTGAGGTGAAATACTCCCTCAGGCTAGATTTTTCGACAACCAACAACGTTGCCGAGTACGAGGCCCTGTTAGCCGGATTACGATTAGCCAAGGAATGCTGCTCTACCAAGAGATTGACGGTCTATAGTGACTCCGAACTAATCGTTAACCAGGTTAACGGAGACTTTGAGGTAAACAATCCTCACCTGGCCAAGTACTTGGCAAAGGCAAGGGAGACCGCCCAAGGTTTTGACAAACTAGCCCTGGTTCATGTTCTCAGAACTGAAAACTGGAAGGAAGACCAGCTGGCTGGAGCCGTTGCAGCCGAAAATCTGAAACAGTACTCGAGGGACGAGATAGAGATCCTAAACGCTCCTGGCATAGAGAAACAGAGGAGGCGATGCAGATTTTCGAAGCGAAAAACTGGATGACGCCCTACCTTAGTTATTTGGCTGACGGATCATTGTTAGAAGACGCAGAGAAGGCTAAACGAATCAAAAAGACAACTGGCTGGTAAACTATGGTTGACGGACGGCTATATCGTCATGGCTACTCAACCCCATACTTCCGGTGCCTAACTCCCGAAGAGGATGACTATGCTTTGGGTGAAGTCCACCTCGGGATTTGTGGATCGCACATTGGTGGAAAAAACTTAGCCTTCAAGATCATGCGGCAGGGCTACTACTGGCCTTCGATGAAAAAGGATGCTCTTGAATTTGTGAAGAAGTGTGAAAGCTACCAGCTTCACAGTAACCTTCACCACCAGCCATCTGCAGACTTGAAGACACTTCAGGCCTCTTGGCCCTTCGCACAATAGGGGCTCGATATTCTCAGCCCATTTCCCATTGCCACGGGACAAAGGAAGTTTGTCATCGTGGGCATCGACTACTTCACCAAGTAGGTCGAGGCCATTCCACTGGCGAAGATTACGAAGCACAACGCTCTTAAATTCCTTCGCCAGAACATTATTTGCAGATTCGGTGTCCCTGAGGTCATCGTAACAGACAATGAGACCCAATTCTCGGGAAAATGCTTCATCAAGTATTGTGCCAACCTTGGCATCAAGCTGGTCCACACTTCGGTGGCATACCTCCAAGCGAATGGACAAGTGAAGGTCATGAACCGAACACTACTCCACGGGTTAAAGACTAAGCTAGAGGACACAGGGGGCTCCTGGGTAGACAAGCTCCCCTCAGTTCTCTGGTCTTACCGGACAACCCCAAAAGAACCAATACGCGAAATGCCCTTCAATCTCTGTTACGGGACTGAAGCGATGATCCCGGTTGAAATCGGGCTTCCAAGTCTTAGGGTGGAATCATTTGACCCACAGGGTAACTCCAAAAAAATCAAAGAGCACCTAGACTTGTTAGAGGAAGCCGCAACGTTGCCAGAATGCGGACAACTGCCTACCAATATCAAATTGCCCGATACTATAACAAGAAGGTAAAAGTGTGACAATTTGATGTTGGAGACCTGGTTCTACGAGGCGTCGAGGCCACGGGAAAGCTGGCCGGCCGCAACAAGCTCTCCCCTAATTTGGAAGGGCCTTTCCTAGTCTCCGCCGTCCTAAGAAACGGAGCATACAAACTTCGGAGCCAGGACGAAAAGTTGGTCCCGCGAATGAATAACGCGATCCACCTCAAACGCTACTTCTAGTAAAAGGCATAGGTACGTATTTGTATTATTGTGTATACGCATTCCCTTGCTTGTTTTAATTCGTCAAAATAAGTGTTTCCTTAGCATATTGCCTTCTCCTTCCTGTGTGCATATATATGTGTGTTTACTCTGCAGATTACCCGACCTAGACTACCCCTAAGTCGGGAGGGTCCTCACCCTCTCATTAATAAATCTTGGTCATTCAGGTGGCCCATAAGTGGTCGAACATGAACCACGATCATCCGAGCGGCCCATTAGTAGTCGTATTTAAACCGTGGTCATCCAGGTGGCCCATGAGCGGTCTAGCATGAACCTTGGTCATCCGAGCGGCCCGTTTATGGTTGTATTAAACCTTGGTCATCCAAGCGGTGCATATGTGGCCGGATCTAAACCTTGGTCATCCAAGTGGCCCGTTAACGGTCAAAATCTTAGAGGGCTAGCATAGCACACTCAACGACCTCCTCCATGAGGAGATAGCGTGATTAGTCAACGATAGTCAAAGGGAGAAAAATTCTTCTCCAATGCTAGCTGCCCGAGTCAGCACTTGGGCAGTTCCACCAGGTTTCACTCACAAGCCACCACTGCTAGGCCGGTTAACACAGCTGCCTACAAAAAGCAGAAGGACTTCACTCCTTTGGCAGCAATACAATAGCCGCCAGCCAACTAAGTTGGCCGTCCAATACAATAGACATGCAAACACAAAAGCAGTAAAAAGAAATGGACACGAAGTGGAAAAAATCTCATCTTATTGCTTCCAAACATATTACAAAGTACATAAATACAAAGGGAAATCCAAAAATCAGGCAAAAGGCTAAGGGGGCGGCAGAGGCGGCGCCTGACCGTCTAGCGGGTCCCTCACGAAACTGTCGCGGGTTTGAGCGGACCTGTTTGACATATTTAGCAGGTCCATCAGGAAATTAGGGTCAATGAGCCGGGCGATATGCTGACACATATTGACCCCTTCCCATATCCGCGACCACATCAACTTCTCAATCTCGTGAGGGCATATCCGGAGGCTCAGGCGGTTCTCTAGCTTTGTCAGCTGCCCTACCAGCTGGCTAAGGCGCCCAGTGAGTCGCTTGTTCTCCTACCTTAGCCGGGCAACCTCCTCCTTCAGACTGGTGTTCTCGGCCACCGTATCGGACAAAACAGTCTACAAGGCAGTGGCATCGGACCTGTGCTCCGCCCCCAAAGTCGCCAACTTCGCATCTAGTCAGGCAATCTCTACCTCCCTGTCAGAGATCACCCGGTCCCACTGGTCCATTACCTTGGCAATGGCAGCAATCACCTTCTCCTTCTGCACAAAAAAAATAAAAAACAAGTTAGGAAGCCTAAAAGGAGAAATTATGCAGAAAACAGCGCGAAAGATTATACCTCCCAGACTCTCCACGTGGGCCTCTCAGGTCTGGCCTCCAAGCCTAGCTCAGGCAACGGCGGGCCAGAAGCGATGCCCTCGCGAGCGGAGCTGGCCGCGGCCTCCTCCGGGATCTCAACTAGGAGCCCCTCATCGACGTCGTCCGTAGAGGCAGCAGGCTCCCCTGCTACGGCCTCCACTGCGGCTGTTGGAGGATTGAGATCAACCACTGGCTACTCAGCAGGCGTCTACATAACTGGAGAGCCAACAGATGGCTCCTGCGCCTCTGCCAACATCTCACAGGCTTGCTCCAAAAAAATCTTTGTTTGTGCCACTTGAGGAACCACCTGTGGCGCGGGCTGCGCCAGGATAACGCCTTCTCCCCTAGCCTCCATCAGGTCCTCAAAAGATTTCTCCATTCCAGTGGTACTGTCAGGGCCGTTGCAAATCCTGGCGGCGATGTAGTGGGGCCCCGAAGACGATGAGGAGGGTGTCTCCACCGCCATCCTTTTGCGCCGCGGGCCGATAAAATCGTCATCTATTGAACGAGGGCAGATGAGCAGGCCTCCGGGCGTATCATCATCGCCTACGGCGGCACCTTGAGCTTCTGAATAGGGGAAGACGGTCCGCAGTTCACCTTCTTAGCCTCTATCCTAGAGACCAAGAAATCCCTTTTGAAATCCGAAATGTAGTCTTTGACAAGTTTGGTCAACCACTCTAACGACGCCGTCTCCGCTATAGACGGCGTCCCAATATACACCTCTGGCACCTGACCCCAATCCTTTGCAAGGGGTCAGGTCTCCGCCACACTCACAAAGAAGAACCGATTCTTCCAGTTCTTTAGTGAGTTATAGATGGCCGAATTTATCTTCAGGTCGCTACGGGGAACGAGGAAACCCCACTCACCTCCCTGATTTATCTCAAATAGTCCCTTCACCATAGACATTGTCAATCTCTTAAAATGTTTGCGAAGAAAAATGCAAAAAGTACAAATGTATCGTACAGCGTTAGCGTGGAGTTTGACGATAGGGACTCGTAGGGCTTGAAGGATTGACTGCAAGTCGTCCGGAAAAGAAAGACGGAGACCGCTCCTCAAATGGACCTCATACACCATCACGTGCCCTGCTGGTGGACAGAAGGCCCTGTCATCTTTATCCGGAACCCTTCACGCAATATCCTTCGGGATGTTGAACTCAACACACAGCGCCTTCACATCACTCTCTCGAAGAACAGAAGAGATGTCGGTAACAGAGGTTGGGGCCATGGTTAACAGAGGAATTAGGGTTTCTTTGGGAACGAGAATAGGTTGAAGACGAAGAAAGCAAAGTAGAAGGCATGAGAGAAAACTCAGAGCAAGGAGGGAAACTTAAATGGCAAGGTATGAAACACCTTAAACCTCCTCGAGAAGGCATGCCATCATTCCTACTACGTGTCGCATTTCGGATGGGCCCCTTATAAAGCAGATCTTCTGACGCATTAATGGACTGGATAGCGGCCCAACCATGAGAAGACATGTATCCACTTTTGGCCTGCAAGCCGACTAATGGCCATGGGTCAATTAGGGCTCATAGAATGTTTTTCGAATTCAAGCCAAAGACGGTCAACAGATCCTGTCAATTTTCTTATCCAGATCTGACCAAAGACGGTCAACAGATCTGGTCAATTTTCTTCTCCAGATTTGACCAAAGATGGTCAACAGATCTGGTCAATTTACTTCTTCGGATCTGTCCAAAGACGGTCAATAGATTCGGTCAATTTTCTTCTCCGACTTTGATTAAAGACGGTCAACAGATCCGATCAATTTACTTCTCTAGATCTGACCAAAGACGGTCAACAGATCCGATCGATTTTTTTCTTCGGATCCGACCAAAGGCGGTCAACGAATCTGGTCAATCTTCTCCTTCAGATCTGGCCAAAGACGGTCAACAGATTCTGCTGACTTTCTTCTCCGGATATGACCAATGACGGTCAACAGATCCAGTCAATTTTCTTTTTCGGATCTGACCAAAGATGGTCAATAGATCCGGTCAACTTTCTTCTCCGCTTCTCATGAACATGCCATCATGAGGGGCAGTGAGGGGCATCCCATCATGAACATGCCGGAGGCCAGAATTTTGGCCACCGGCATGGGGGGCTAGTGATGGGTATATTGTAGCTGGGCTGGTCCAACGGTCAAAGATGGCCCAAATAGCCTGTTGGACAGTCAATTCCAATGTTGGCCCAATAGGAGGTGAAGGCCCAAATCCTGAAAGGTCCAAATGCTCTTTCAATGGTCAATGACAGTGTTGAGCGTCGAGAAGCAAGCAGGCGGCCAACTCGTGTATAGAACAGTCAACCCGAGTGTTGACCGGAAATATTGTAGCAGCAGGCCTAAAAAGGCAAAAAATCTGATGTGGGCCTGCCCAATTTGACAGGTGATCTCGTACATGAAAAGCAACAATCCTTTTCCTGATTACACGCTTTCCTAAAAGCTGATCTTCTCCAAAAAGGAAGCAATGAATTCGACGCCAACGATGGAGTCTAAACTGTAACAAGAGCATGAAAGGAAAGCAGATAATTTGAGTATCCGTTGCACTGTTTAGAAGGAAAAGGATCCATTAAATCGCGCCAGTCATACCCACCAACTCAGAGAAGGCCGCCATTGTCATGCCAAAGATCACGCCACCTTGACCAAGGAAGGTAGCTCTCCTATCATCTATATAAGCTCAGAGTCTCCACTCTGAAAAAAGGGCTCTGGAATACGCTCTCTAACTCACCTTAAAGAGAATATACACTTTTAGAACACGTTTTCTGAGACAAAGGAGACTTCCTGATACAGTCTTAGCCACGAATGCTTACAGTGCTTAAGCAAAGACTCTCCTTTTCTCTCTCTTTGCATAAAGCGTTCACCTTTAAATCTCACCAAAGGCCTCCAGATTGCAGGAGTCCTTTCCGGCTCTTTGAGAACTATCCCCCAAAGCTTCCACACTTTCGAGACGCAACTTTCACTCGCTCTTTGTGGGCAGCAAGCTAAAACTCACACTCTCAACGGGCCATAGGGTCATCTCTACTTTCACGGGCCAACACTCCTAAAAAACCTGTTCTCTCTTTCTCTCTTTTACTTATCAGTTTACCTTTCTCATTCGAAGGTTGTTTACTGACTTGAGCATCGAAGTCTTTTCGGTGAGATAACTTTTCGCCGACACACTGACCTCCTATTCGTTTTAGTTGTATGTAGGATTCTAACTCAATAAATAGAGTCGGAACCAGGACAAGCGGATCAACCCGAATCTGTTCAAAGTTCAGATCTAAGGACGCATCAATATTATATTTAACTATATTTTTTAAAAACAATTAAAATATTAGAGAAATCTTCTAATGATTCCTTACTTAGCCAAGTTATGGATCCCCATGTGAATTTACGTCAGGCATACATATGTCTCAAAGAATTTTACTATAACTTATAGATGATTGATAGCAAGAAAGAAATAAAATCCAATATTTATCATAATTTATATACAATGTATAGCTTGTACACCACAATTAATACCCAAACTTTTACTCCAGCAATATAAGCAAACAGCAGTAGAAGTGGTCAATAAGATTTGCCTTCATTTGTATGAACTCGATATGAAATACAATCGATTAGTGAAAATATATTAGCAACTGAACATTTTTACTACTTATAATCGGATTATATTTCTAACATTATAAGTATCAGTTTAAAAATTCAGGTTTTAGATTGGTAAAAGTTTAATGAATATGTATTTTTTGTACTCGTATCAATGGTATGAGACCTCTTAACCTCACCAACAAGTACAATGTTGGAGTCAGTTTTAAGTGTTAGGAATCGAATAACTAATGAGAAAAGTAGGATGACACTCAAATCGTAAAAATGTGCATTCTTTTTAATTATTGCTTGAATGCAAAAGATTTAATTATTTTTTTTTCCAGGGAAAAGGACTTTAAAAATAACAGTAGTAAAAAATATAAGTGAGACCTAAT
>JAODPA010096376.1:0-22358 GCA_025585075.1 Nepenthes mirabilis
TATACAAGTCAAGTACATATTTTGATTTACATGTAAATGAATGTTAATGTATAAGTATTGTTAGATATCAAAGGTTTATAAATATGGGCATGAATATATTAAAGTATAAGGTAGTTTAAGGAGAAAATGTGGATAAATTATTATTATGATTGGACTCACATAGAATTAGCAGAATAGTTGAATAAGATTTGACGATCGTGGATCTCGCTCAGTGACATCAGAATAGAAGGTATTTTGTAGCCTTAGAGATAAGATTTGGGACACCGAATGAATTAGAAAGGATTTAATAAAATATTAGGACATTCAATCAAATATTTAAACTATAATTGGTACTTTTGCTCTTTTCCGATATGGACATTATTTGCGTTATTTTTTATTTGCGTGTGTATGGTATTTATCAGCACCGAATGACAATTCTATCATCGTAATTATAAAGCGTTCTTTGCGTCATACTCGATTGCGTGAGTGTGAGGTTTCGGTTTCTATAATATTGTAATTAGGGATAACTAATATAATATAATCAAGATTAGGTTTAATATATGTGGGAAACTAAGTTGTGGGAGTGGAATACGGTACGGTGGGAGACGCCTGAGGTGGCATTCGGGTGCCAAAATCAGTAGTGTTGCGCCTGCTGGCCGCTCGAGTACCGGCAAGCGGTAAGTGCCGAATCCATGGGCGCCTAATCCAGTGGACTCGTGCTTGCCTAGCGTTTGAGCGCCAGCGGTAGGTGCCGAATCCAGCAGCGGTGCACCTACTGCGTGCCGGGCTGGGGCTCAAGCACCAACCCACGATATAAACAGGTGATGGTCATTTTCTTTTGTCATTTTTCAGCTTCCAACGAGAGAGGAGAGAGGGAGAACATGAAGGAGAAGAGAGAGAAGGAAGAGATCGAGGTTCCCGAGTCGATTCTGACTTAGAGCTAGTTAGAGAAGTGGTAGATTGGGTCGAGACAAGTGCAACCATATATTTTTTTTCCTCTTTGTACTTTTTGTTTCATTCTCTTTGGGTATTCTCATTTTGATATCCATTTAAATTTATATTTTATGGAACCCATATCTTAAGCATACATATATATTGATTTCATATCCGATTTCTAAGATTTGTATAGTATTTGGATTCACGAAACCCTAACCTGCGCCCCCTTTGGATTTACCCATTTCATTTGAGATTTATACATGATTTGGCTTTACAAATTTGAAACCCTAACTTCATGAATGTGAGTACTTTGATTGTTTGGTGTTTGTTCACATATATTTTGTATATGTAATTTTACATGTTCTTGAAATATTGTTGGATGTGAACAATAATATTTATTCACATGTACTTTATATATGTTATCTTATATGTATTCCAAAAATTACGTTGTATACATTTGTAAATGGATTTGTTATCCGAAAGTTCTAAAGTCAAGTTTGACTCATTATGACAAGAATTTCTTACATGTTTCAAGTTTCATATTGATTTATACATATAATTAAAGGCATGTGAAGACTTGAACTGAAAAGAAATGATTATCTGCATCCGTATTAAAGAATTATGAAAGTTATATAAAGTATTGAAAGGAACTCCACAAGTTGTTATGTCTGATGATTCATTCTCTAGGGAGTGAGAACTTTGTATAAGTTTTTGGTGGAACCTTCTCTTAAAAATAAGTAATTATAAATCTAGACCAAGAATTTGTATTTTAGATGGTAGTATTCCCTGGCATACTTTAGGATATTATAGTGGTAGACTAAGGAACACTCCTAGGCCACAGGAGATACTATGGTGGCATACTTATTATCTGGCCCAATATATTGGGTGAAAGGTATACCGTCCTTCAGGGGACGTTAAAGTTTAATGTATCATGGGTAGCACTTAGAATGTATGGATGCATATACATTCCATTTTTCACTCGTTTACTCTATTTGTTGGTAAGGCCTACTGACCCTGGTCTGCAAAGATAATAAAAATTTTTGCATGTTTTAGAACCTAAAAGAATCAAAAGTAAAATAAAGAAGATAAATGTGTTCCGAAAAGTATATTTGATCATGTTTCATGTTTATATATTTATATTATACTTCTATATCCTTCATCTACTTTATTTTGAGTATATTTTTATCCTTAATTATATTGTGCATTATTGAACATTTGGCTCACGCATTACTATTTTCTTTCCTTCACATGAGTATGAGCTTATGCTTGATGAGGCAGAGTAGAGGATTAGAAATCAGTTAGGCTGTAGACTTGGAGGATGATTTTATAGACTTAGTTTTCTGGTTTTGTACCTTATGGAGTGCTTTTGTATATCATTTTGAGATGGATATGTATTAATGCATGTGTATAATTGATGATGTACAAATTGTTTAGTTTTCACTGTATTTTATGGATGTATTTGCTTCCATAGATTTTTATGATTTATTTAAATATCTAGTGGCATCTTATCTATACTAACATTATAACTAGAGTTATAACGTTGGTACCACGAATTTGTTGTGATTTTTTGGATCATGTGTTATTATTTGTGGATATATATATGTGTTGTACAGAAATTTTATACAGGTTTGTATTAGTTTGGCAGCCATTTTACGGCCGAAACTCTACCAGTTTCTGGTTAAGAAATTCGATTCGTCACAATTGGTATTAGAGAAAAGATGCCTTAGGTTTGATCTGAATCTTATGCGGAAGCCTAGGGTAGTATAGGCTAGATGGAATAAGTAAATATAGGCATATGATGGTTAAGCTTGATTGAATAGTTTCAGTTATCCTAATTTGCCTTAGACTACTAGTTATATTTAATTGCGTAGATTGTAATATCTTAGTTAGTGTCTAACTTGTAATCTAACTGGTATCGTTCTTGTTTTGGAATAGACATCTGTAACCGATCATGCCGCCTAGATGAAAGATGACGCATGGAGGCGGTCAGCTACGTGATAGAGAGGTCGAGTATCTGAATCTATTGGGTCGAATGGCCGACATCATTGAGAATATGGGGTAGAGGAATCTAGCTCCAGTGCCTGCTCCTACTCCAGCCTCAGCTCCTACTAATCCTGGACTATCTGCTTATGATTGATTCATCCAAGAGAGAGTTCCTGAGTTCATGGAGGAGTCAGACCCGATTAAGGCTGACACGTAATTCCAAAGGCTGAAGGTGTTTGCTGTTGTCCATTGTCCTGAGGAGGACTGGGTGTTGTTCACCTCTTATCGGTTAGAGGGAAAAACACACCATTGGTGGGAGATGAAGAAGAAGGCCTTGGGTGTGCCGGAGAGTGATATCACTTGCCCATATTTGAGGATGTATTTATGGAGAAATACTTTCCGTCTAACCTTCGTGAGCAGAAGGAGAAAGAGTTTATTCAATTAAGGCAAGGTAATAGGGCGGTGGCAGAGTATAACACGAAGTTTACAGAGTTAGCTTGGTATGCTCCGTACATGATGGAAGATGAGAAGAAGAAAGTGAGGAAGTTTCTGTAGGGTTTGAGGGGTGATATTCGCAAACAGTTGGCGACCCTCAAGTTGATGACATATGGGGAAGTTTTGGATTGTGCTTTGATCCACGAGAAGGAGTTTGAGAAGTAGGAATATTTCAAGAAGAGAATGTCAAGCAGAAGTGGCGCTGGTTCTAACTCTAGTACGGGTTGGGAGAGACCACCGAAGAGGGTAAAGCAAGCGGATCAAGTAAAGAATGCTAGTCCTTTTACATCGGCCAAGTAAGCTCCTGCCAGTTTGTGTCAACATTGAGGGAAGCCTCATGGTGATAGGCCTTGCTATAAGGCGTTGGGTGTATGTTTTAATTGTGGACAGTTTGGGCACAAGATTAAAGATTTCCCTCATCAGAAGAAAGCCCTTGCCCCTAAGCCTATTGTTCATGGGAAGGCGTTTGCTATGACTGCCAGTAAAGCTAAGGCATTTGATACTATAGTGGAAGGTATTCTTCCTATTTTTGGTGCCTCTGCTACTACGTTTTTTTAATTTGGGATCCACCCATTCCTTTATTTTTCCTCGATTTGCTTGTCATTTAGTATCATCTCATGTGATTCTTGATTATTCGTTAGTTGTTTCGACGCTCACAGAATTTTCTATGGTTACTTATGTTTCGTACCCTGGGTGTTTGGTAAAGGTGAATGGGTTGTCATTAGTTGTTGATTTGATTTTATTGGAAATGCACAATTTTGATGTGATCTTGGGTATGAATTGGTTATCAAAGTATCATGCAAATATTGATTGTTTCCACAAGAGAGTTGAATTTGCAATTCTGAAATATGAGCCCTTCCACATTCAAAGAATTTGATGGGTGGAGTCGCTTAACTTTATTTTGGCTTTGCAAGCCCATCATTTGTTGAGTAGCAAATATGAAGCTTATTTGGCTTATGCTAGTGTGGTAGAGAGCCATGAATTATCAGCGAAGGAGGTTCCGATAGTGTGCGTGTTTGAGGATGTGTTTCCTAATAAGTTATCTACTCTACCGCCACACCGAGAGATCAAGTATAGGATTGATCTCGTACCTGGATCGGCACCTATTTCGAAGACACCCTATCGTATGGCTCCTACTGAGTTGAAAGAATTGAAGTAGCAATTGTAGGACCTTCTGGATTTGGGTTTTATTAGACCCAGTGTTTCGCTTTCGGGTGCTCCAATCCTATTTGTGAAGAAGAAGAATGGGACTTTGTGGTTATGCGTGGACTATTGTGAGTTGAACAAAATCATGATCAAGAATAAGTACCCATTGCTGCGAATTGATGATCTCTTCAATCAATTGCAAGGGACCCGTGTGTTCTCCAAGATTGATCTTCAGTCGGGATATTATCAGTTTCGGATCAAGCAAGGAGATGGGGTGAAAATGGCATTTCGGATGAGGTACGGTTATTATGAGTTTCTTGTGATGCTATTCAGATTGATGAATACCCCTGCGGTGTTTATGGATTTGATGAATTGGATTTTTCAGTCGTACTTGGATAAATTTGTTATGGTCTTCATCGACAATATTCTAATCTATTCTAAGAGTGGTGTTAAGCACGAGAAGCATTTGAGAATCATGCTTTAGACCCTTAGGGAGCATAAGTTGTTTGCGAAGCTGAAAAAGTGCGAGTTTTGGATTGATGAGGTTATATTTTTGGGCCACATCATCTCCGATGGAGGTGTCTCAGTAGACCCAAAGAAGATTGAAGTTGTTATCAGTTGGAGTCGACTGACGATGGTGACGGAGGTCCGTAGTTTCTTAGGTATGGCCCGATATTATCGTCAATTTGTAGAGAATTTCTCTCGTATTGCTTTGCCACTTATCCAATTGATGAAGAAGGAGGTGAGTTTTGATTGGACTGAGGAATGTGATCGGAGCTTTCAAGAGTTGAAGGATCGCTTGACTTCGGCACTAATTCTAGCTATTCCCGATGGTTCTGGTGGCTTTGAAGTTTATTGTGATGCTTTCAAGGTTGGCCTCGGATGTGTTTTGATGCAGAATGGGAAGGTGGTTGCTTGTGGGTCTTGACAGTTGAAAGTTCATAAGAAGAAAACTGCCTGGCCCATAATTTGGAGTTAGCTGTCATTGTTTTTGTATTGAAAATTTAGAGACATTATCTGTACGGTGAGAAATTTTTTACATATTCTGATCATGAGAGCCTCAAGTATCTATTTTCATAGAAGGAGCAAAATATGAGACTGCAGAGATAGATCGAGTTCCTTAAGGATTACGATTGTGAGATCCTTTATCAGCCGGAGAAAGCGAATGTGGTCACGGATGCTTTGAGTCGTTGGACCAGCTTTGTGGCAAGGATGCAAATAAAGCAGATGGAAATGTTGGATTGTCTGAAGTTTTATAATATCCAGCGACATGTTAGAGAAAATTAGATGATGTTGTTTTTCTTATAGGTGCAACCTGAGATCCTTTAAAGGTTAAAGAAGGACAAGCAAGTGATCCATTCTTGATGGATATTGTTGGAGATCTTGTTCGAGACTCTCGGATAGGTTTCAGTGTCCTTGTTGATAGAGTTTTGTGATTTCAGGATCGTTTATGTGTGCCTGATGATAAGAAACTAAAGGAAAAAATCATGGAGAAGACTCATCGAATTAGGTACACTATCTACCTTGGAATGAATAAGATGTTCTAAGACCTGAAGAAGATGTTCTAGTAGAGGAATATGAGAAGAGAGATTGTTGCTTTTGTTAGTTGATACATCATTTGTCAGCAGTTGAAGGCTAAGGGGCGGAAGTCCTTAGGTTTGTTGTAGCCCTTACCCATTCCAAGTTGGAAATGAGAGAATATTTCTATGGATTTTGTTATGGGCTTGCCTAAGACCCCGAAGAATCATGGTGCGATTTGGGTCATTATGGATCGGCTAACAAAATCAGCTCATTTTTTAGCCATTCGGATGACGTACTCTTGTGATCGCTTGGTGAAATTGTATATTAATGAGATTGTTAGATTGCATGGTGTGTCAGCATCTATTGTGTCTGATTGTGATCTACATTTCGTCTATAAATTTTGGGAGACCTTGCATCGAGAATTATGGTTGAACTTGAAGTTCAGCACAACATATCATTCTTAGACCGATGGCCAGTCTGAGCGAACTATCTATTAGAGGACATTCTTGGAGCCTCTATGATGGAGTTGAAGGGGAATTGGGATGCTCACCTGGCGTTGGCTGAGTTTGCATACAATAATAGTTTTTAGGTGAGTATTGGCATAGCTCCTTTTGAGGCGTTGTATGGTAGAAAATATTAATCTCCTATCCATTGGGAGGAGAGAGGAGTTAGACATCTTTTGGGTCCCAATGTAATTAGGGTGATATCGAAGAAAATTGCAGTGATTTTTGAGAAGTTGAATGTGAGGTTCCAGGTCTAAAAATATAATAAATACGAGGAAATCAACGTGATAATAATTAATACTAGACATATTTAATGTATAAGTATGCGTATCGGAAGGAAAATCAGGTTGTGAATTGATGAAATGCTGCCAGCTGACTGCGCCTGCTGTGCGCTCGAGTACAGGCTCGAGTGGTAAAATCCAGTAGCTCCCCCACCGGCTAAGCGCCTATGCACACTCGAGCGCGGGCCAACGGTGAGGCCGTGCTCGCCGCTCACTCTCCTGGCACTTGAGTACCCGTACTGGTATAAAAACGCGACCTGCTTCGCGTTTCTTCCACTTTTCTCATTTTCAGAGGGTTTTTGGAGAGAAGGAGAGAGGAAGAGCGCCGGTTCTAGAGAGAGAAAGGAAAAGACCAAGCCGCAGAGTCTGAATCTTCTCAGGAGCAAATTATAAAAGTGATAGTACACGTCGAGGCAAGTATTCTCATACTCACTAACTCTCCTCTTTCGATATTTTTTGATTATCATCGGATATTTTCATCTAAATACCCACCCAAATCATGAAAAATGTGATACCCGTGACTTAAGACTAATAATTATGTAATTTATTGTCCGATTTACTTACCGATCGACCGGTGGAGTATTGTCAAACCCTAACCTACTGGAAATTGGGAGCTTTCCGTTTTCGCACCTCATTTCGTTAAATTGACCCCAAAATGTGAATCCTCACGTCCCAAATGTGTATATATGTCAGTCGCGCCATCAATTTCGCACGTCTCGACCCATTCGCGGCGTCTAGGCCCTCTAAATGGGCGCTGACACTGTTCACCCGAGACCTAAGGGGAAAATTGCATATTTTTACCTTCATAAAATGATGAAATGACTCTAGAATAGGAATCTTCGCATCCCAAAAGTAAGTATGTGTTGACCGGACGACCAATTCCCCAAAATTTTACCCGTTCGCGGCATCCGAGCCCTCTAAAAGTAGCCTAACAATGTTTATCCAAAATTAGAAGGTAAATGTACATGCGTTAGCTCTCTTCAATTGTAATTGAACTCATGACTAAATGTTGTGTTAAATTGTAAGCTCTAAAATATATAATTGTGCACCAGGAGCAAGGGGATGCGTCTCGGAGGCTTCTAAGGTGGTGTTTGACCCACGAAGGTAAGTATAATCAAACTCTCTTACGAGTTGAACTTATTGGTTGAAAGATCTAAACTCTGAATGAAAGAAAGGAACAGAACGAGTAAATGGAAGGGAATCCACGAAATGTAAAGTGATGGATTTGGTCTCCCGATTGGAGAATGATGGGAATGTGATTTTCCGGTTTGAAAATGTTTATGGCAATGGTGTCTTCCTCTTCAAGGATTAAGATTAATCTTGAAACTAGGACCACAGATCATAGGGGTAGTACCATCTAGCTTATCATGTACATCACGGTGGGAACCCAAGGAATACTCCGGCCGCTCCTGGGGGCGGGTGATGTGCAGGGTACGCTTTAGGATGCTGCTGTGAAATAACAAGGACTGCCCTAGTCCCCGAGAGATATGGGGCAATTGAGATGGCCGAGTGCTGCAGGCCTAAAATGTAGCCGATGGTCAAGTGCTGTAGACCTAAAATGTGGCCTACTTTAGAATGTGTGGCAAACACATTCCTTTCCTCATCCTCTCATATCGTTAGTTAGTACGACCTACTAGTTCAGGTCCGCAAAGATTGATGAAAGCAATGAAAGTGAATGAATGTAACCAGAACAAACATGTGAACTAAATGATTCCTGATGCTCCCTCTCCTCGCATGCTTTCTTTATCCAAGTTATATGATTTTCTCTACCCAATTACTATCTTTCCTGTATATTACTGTAGTTAGTGGTGTATGATTTCATTTGTTGAGTTGTACGCTCACCCTTACTATATATCTTTCAAATGAGAACACACTGATACCCGACGAGACAGAGTAGATCATAGAGGTGCAATAGACAGCTAATATTGCATGTAGGGCTCGGGACTGAGATTTAGATGATTTTGTATATGAAACAGAAATTTTGGCTATATTTTGTAAACTGTATAAAACATGTATAGTGATGATATATGATATTTAGCATGGATGAATGATGAATTAGTTCAGCTGTATATTATAATTTTTATGCTTCTGCAGGTCCATCTTATTGTGCTTATGATTGAAATTCCTAGTTGGCATCCTTTGCCCCCCGGCATTATACTGGAGTTATGATGTCGGTGCCGTCTCAGTTGATGCGGCGATTAGATTCTATGTAGTGTGTTGAACAATAAGACTTGTAGTTTTGTGGATGGTTATAGATTGTTGTGCAGGGTTGAATTGCAAGTGTTTATATTTTGGCAAACGCTCAATTTACAAACAGAACTCTGCCCAATTTTCTACAGAAATTAATAATTTTAATTAGGAATTCTAGTTTATTTTATCATTGACGGAGATTATTTAAGAAAAATAATACGGTCTGTCACATTGAAAATGGCTCAGAATCGACAGAAGAGTTATACTTACCGGAGGAGATTCAAGCTCAGAGTTGAAATTGGCAATTTTGTTTTTCTTAGGATATTGCCACGGAAGGGGACCTTCAGATTTGGTATTAAAGAAAGTTAAAGCCGCGATTTATAGAACCTTTCTAGATTTTGGAGAGAGTTAGAGAAGTGGCATATCGGTTGATGCTACCGCCGAGTTTGGCTGATGTGCATAATTTTTTCCACGTCTCGATGTTAAGGAAGTATGTTCATGATCCGACACGCGTCATCGATTATGGTCCCTTAGCTATCAATGAAGATTTGTCTTATTCGGAGGAGCCTATTCAGATTATGGATCGAAAGAATCAAATTTTGTGTTCGAAGACTATTCTTCTCATGAAGGTTTTATGGAAGAACCACTCCCGCAAGGAAGTGATGTGAGAGAGAGAGGATGAGATTCGGAACAAGTATCCTCATTTATTTTGAGGAAATATATTTGTTTGATTTTTAGAATTCGTTAATTTTGAGAACGAAATTTTCTAAGTGGGAGAGAGTTGTGAGGTTTCGGAGTTCTAACATAGTAATTAGGAGATAATTAAGGTAATATAATCAAGATTAGGTTTAATGCATGTGTAAAAATTAGGTTTCGAGAGCGTAAAAAGAGGCGGCGGGGACGCTTGCCTGGCTCCTGAGGCGGCGCTGCGGGCACCCAATCCAATGGACCCATGCCTACCGAGCGCTTGAGCGCCCGTGACAGGCATCGAATCTAGTAGTGGTGCGCTTGCTGCGTGCCGGGTTGGCGCTCAAGCGCCAGCTCGCGATATAAATGCGCAACGGCCTTTTTCTTCGATTATTTTTTGACTTCTAATGAGAGAGGAGAGAAAGAACATGAAGGAGAAGAGAGAGAAGGAAGAGATTGACGTTCTCGAATACGATTCTGACTTAGAGCTAATTAGAAAAGTGGTAGATCAGATCGAGGTAAGTGCACCCATATACTTTTTTTTCCCTCTTTGAACTTTTTGTTTAGTTCTCTTTGAGTATTCTTGTTGTGAGATCCCAAAATCAAATGGCTCAAATGTTGACAGAAATACGAAATCTAAACCGGCCGCCTTAAGCCTCAATCAAGTTCGGCCATTTCTTAGTACAAAATAAGTCCGACTCCACCCTTGTTAAATCAACTCCGGCCATGTGAAATGACTGGCCAGTTTTGGAAGTGCAAGAGGCCGAAGTAGAATTTGACCGGATTGGAAGAGTTGACCGGATTTGAAGATGTTGACCGGAATTGAAGAGTTGACCGGATTCGAAGATATTGATCGGATCGGAAGAGTTGACCGGATTTGAAGATGTTGATCGGAATTGAAGAGTTGACCGGATTTCTTGAAAGATTTACAAAAATTGAAACCGGCACTGCATGTATTTGAACTTGGCTTAATTAGAAATATTGACCAAAAAGTTGACCGGATAAACTAATGGTAACTAAAGACAAAATTAAACTTTAGGATTTAGTTAGAATTCAATTAGGCGGCGACCAAATGGAGTAGGTAAACTAATCTAGTTACTCCCACCTACCGTCTGCAAACAAGTACACGGGAGTAAGTGACTTACCCCACTTACCCCACCAAACCCCTCTTCTATAAAAATCCAGCGTCGGTTGGTTGAAATAGTCAGCCAATACAAGCAGAAAGGAGGGAGTGAAGGAGATACTTCAAAACGGTGATACCGGGCAACTCTCAGGCAAGTGTACCTCAGACGCTGTTTTAAGTTCATGCTTTAAGAATATTGCAAGTGTACTTCGGACGCTATTTTCAAGTTCATGCTTTAAGAATATTGCAAGTTACTTTGGACGTTGTTTTTAAGTTCATGTTTTAAGAATATTGCAAGTGTACCTCGGACGCTATTTTTAAGTTCATACTTTAAGAATATTGCAAGTTACTTCAGACGCTGTTTTCAAGTTCATGCTTTAAGAATATTGCAAGTTACTTAGGACGTTGTTTTTAAGTTCATACTTTAAGAATATTGCAAGTATACATCTTTCCCCCTATTTTTAAGATCATGGTTTAATACAAATGTATACTCTGCTTTTGATATTACAAGTTTTCCTTCCGATTTAAAATGCTTACCGTTTTAAAATTACCACTTAAGTATATTTATAGTATGATGGATTTCATTGTTAGTTCATGCTTTCTACCTCCTGTTTCCTGCTTAAAGCGAAAATTTGCAGAATCCGAACAAAAAATGAAATCGGTATTACAAGCATCAAAATCGGCTATTTGCATGTTGAAATCATAATCGGCCCCTTTTTGCATGATAACAACAAAATCGGTTCCCTTTGCGTAAAATTAAGTTCGGCCATTGCATAAAATCAAGTTTGGTCTTGCATGTTAAAAACAAGTTCGGCCTCCCTTGAATAATAAATCAATTTCGGCTTTTTAAGCACTCCGACTTTTTAAGCACTCCACCTTTTTGAGCACTCCGTCCAAAAGGCACTCCATCCGAAAGGCATTCGGTCCAAAAAGCACTCCGGCCTCTTTTAAAAAGAACTTCGGCCTTAATATGAAATGAACTCCGGCTTTTAATGAACTCCGTCCCTTGAGAAAAAATGAACTTTGGCTTTTAAAAGTACTCCGACTTTCAGTAAAAAGCACTCCGGATTTATGAAACTTTGAAAAGTACTCCGTCATTTGAGTCAAAAGCATTCCGTCCTGTTAGTAAAAAGCACTCTGTCCTGTTAGTGAAAAGCACTCCATCCCTTTTAATGAAAAGCACTCCGCCCTTTGAAAAACACTCCGGCTTTTTGAGGACGCCGTCCTTTTGAGAAAAAGCACTCCGGCCTTTTAAGCACTCCGGCTTTTGTTAAAAGAGAACTCCGATTTCTGTCAAAAAGAACTCCGACTTCGTACTGAAAATGAACTCCAGCTTGTACTGAAAATGAACTCCGACTTCGTACTGAAAATGAACTCCGGCTTTACTGAAAATGGCTTTCAAGAAGGAAGTATTTCTGTTTCTGTTATTTTAGGACCCTGGACTGACTACAGTCCGGATAGATTCTCTGGCATGCCTTAGGACTTTTCGGTGGTAATCGAGGATAACTCTGTCCATGGAGTTATTTGTGGTCCGCCCTGCCTTCGGGGCGTTACGGACAGGAGGAATTATCTTTACCGGTCTACCTTCGGGTGGCATACCGTACCAATCCTGTGAGATGGGATACCCATATAACAGTTATTGGCCTTAGATTGTGTGGAGTGAACACAATCTATCCTCAATTATTTGCCCCCTCAACTAGTAGGGTATACTGGCAGGGTCTGTACCGATATGATATAAAGTACCGTTTACTGTTTTACTGATATGTTATGTTACCGTACCGATTACCGAATATGAAGTACCGATTATCGAATATGAAATACTGTTTACCTATATGATATGTATTGTTCACCGTTTATCGTACCGATTACCGATATGTTATGTTACTGTTTACCGTTTTCTAAAGTATAGTACTGTCAAGGTATGTTTTCTCTATTTTCTTAGACTGCATTCTGATTAACCGTTCTGTTTATACATAGTTACATGACTGTTTTGCATCATTATTTTACTACTCATGTGCATGTACATTGTTGGACCTCGACTCACTGTTTTATGTTTTCTCCCTACAGATGAAGCTTTAGAGCTTGTGTCTGACGAGTTTGAGTGATTAGAGCTTGTCTGAAGGATTATTAAAGACCTCGGAAGCTTATTTGGAGAAATATTATTGTAATGACTTGATGGGCTTCTATGGTTAAATATTTTTGGCTATGTACTCGGAAATGAATATTTTGGAATGAATATGAATGCTTCCGCAAGTGTTAGAATAGCTTCCGCTATACTTATTATGGTTAAAAGTATATGGGTCCTAGATGGCATCTGTGATTCTGTATTGCACCTAATTGGTTTAGTTTGGGTTTTCAATTGTGTTATGAATGACGGAATAAAAAAAAAAAAAACCGTCCCGTCACACTTGTTTCGATACCCGTTTAAACTTATATTTTATAGAACTCATATCTTGAGCATATATATATGTCGATTTTATATCCAATTTCTAAGATTTGTGCGGTATTTGGCTTCACGAAACCCTAACCCACACCCCTTTTGGATTTACCTATTTTATTTGAGATTTATAAAAGATTTGGCTTTAGAAACTTGAAACCCTAGCTTCATGGATGTAGGTACTTTAATTATTTGGTATTTGTTCACATATTTTTTGTATATGTTATTTTACATGTTCCAAAAATATTGTTAGACGTAAATAATGACATTTATTTACATGTACGTTATATATGTTATTTTGTATATACTCTGAAAATTACGTTTTATGCATTTGTGAAGGGATTTATTGTTCGGAAGCTCTAAAGTTATATTTGGCCCATTCTGGTAAGAATTTCTTACATGTTCTAAGTTTCATGTTGATTTATGCATATAATTAAAGGTATGTGAAAACTTAAACTCATAAGAAATGATTATCTACATCCGTATCAAAAAATTATGAAAGTTATACAAAGTATTTGAAGGGACCTCTATAATTTGATATGTTTGATGATTCATTCTCTAGGGAGTGAGAACTTTGTATAAGTTTTTGGTGGAACCTTCTATTAAAAATAAGTAATTATGAATCTGGACAAAGGATTTATATTTTAGATGGTAGTATTCTCTGATATACCTTAGAATATTATAGTGGTAGACTGAGAAATGTTCCTAGGCCACGCTAGATCTTATGGTGGCATATTTGTTTCGGTATATTGGGTGAAAGGTATATCGTCTGCTACGGGACGTTAAAATTTGAGATATCGTGGGTAGCGCCTTAAAATATGTGGATGCATACACATTCCATTTCTCGCTCGACTACTCAATTAGCTAGTAAGGCCTATTGGCCCTGGTCCACAAAGATAACGAAAATTTCTACATGTTTTAGAATCTAAAGGAATTAGAAGTAAAATAGGAAAGATAAATGTATTCCGGAAAGTGCATTTGATCATATTTTATATTTATGCATTTATATTATGCTCCTGTATCCTTCCTCTACTTTGTTTTGAGTACATTACTTATTGTTCTTGATTATATTATACCTTACTGAGTATTTGGCTCACACCTTACTATTTTCTTTTCTTTAGATGAGTACGAGCTTATGCCTGATGAGATAAAGTAGAGGATTAGAAGTTGGCTAGGCTGCAGACTTGGAAGATGATTTTGTGAACTTAGTTTTATGGTTTTGTACCTTATAAAGTGCTTTTGTATATCATTTTGAGATGGATATGTATTAATGTATGTGTATGATTGATAACGTACATATAGTTTAGTTTTTGCTGTATTTTATCGATGTATGTGCTTCTGCAGGTTTTTATGGTTTGTTTAGATACCTAGTGGTATCTTATCTGAACCGACGTTATAACAAGAGTTATAACATTGGTGCCACAAATTTGTTGTGGCTTTTTGGATCCTGTGGTGTCATTTGTTGATAAATTTATGTGTTGTACAGGGATTTTATACATGTTTGTATTAGTTTGACAGCCGTTTTACAGTCGGAATTCTACCGATTTTTGGTTAGAAAATTTAGTTCGTTACACTTATGAACTGACGCTGTATCCGAAGTATGACATTAGTGCCACGAATGGATTGTGGCAATTTGGATCCTGTGTTTGCTAATTATTGTGATATGTGTTTTGTATAGGGATATTGTACAGGTTTATGTTAGTTTGACATATATTTTATAGGCAAAACCTTGCCAGTTTCCAATCAGAATATGTTAGTTCGTCACAATTGGTATCAAAGAAAGGAGTTGCCTTAGATTTGATCTAGATTTTATGCGAAAGCTTCGGATAGGATAGGATAAACTGATTAAGTAAATGAAGATATAGGATGATTAAATTATATCAGATAGTTTTAGTTATTCTAATTTGATTAACTTAGATCATAACTAAGTTAGGGCTGTTAGTTATGTTTGATTGCATAGATTATAATGTTCTAGTTAGTGTCTAACTTGTGAACTAACTCGTGTCGTTCATGTTTCAGAAAAGATACCAGTAGCTGACCATGCTGCCTAAATAGAGGACGACGCATGGAGGTGGTCAATCACATGATAGGGAGGCGGAGTACCTCAATTTGTTGGGTAGAATGGCCGATATTATTGAGAATATGGGATAGAGAAATCTTGTTCTAGTATCTATTCCAACTTTGGTACAAGCTCCTGCCAATCCTGGATCGTTTGCTTATGATCGATTTGTCTAGGAGAAAGTTCTAGAATTTATGTGTGAGCCAGATCCAATTAAAGCGGATACATGGTTTCAGCAATTGAAGAAGGTGTTTGCAGTCATTTGTTGTCTTGAGAAGGACAGAGTGTTGTTTTCTTCTTACTGGTTGGAGGGTAAAGTACGTCATTGGTGGGAGATAAAGAAGAGGACCATGGGTGTGCCCGAGAATGACATTACCTGGCCTATGTTTGAAGAAGCATTTATGGAAAAGTATTTCTTGTCAAACCTCTGCGAGCAAAAGGAGGAGTAGTTCATCCGCTTAAGGCAAGATAACTAGACAATAGCTGAATACGACGCAAAATTCATTGAACTGTCTCAGTATGCATCCTATATAGTGGATGATGAAGAAAGAAAAGCGAGGAAATTTCTTCAAGGCTTAAGAGACAACATACGCAAACAATTAGCAACTTTGAAATTATTGACTTATACTGACGTGTTGGATTATGCCTTGATCCATGAGAAAGAACTAGTGAAGGAGGAATTCTTTAAGAAGAGGATATCGGGTAAAAGTGGTGTTGGTGCTAGTTCCAGTGTGGGTTCTGGGAGACTGCCAAAGAGGGTAAGACGGTCTAATTCAGAGAAGGTCAGTCAGACTGTACTATCCTCGCAAGCTTCAGTTATTCCATGACAGCACTGTGGGAGATTGCACAGAGATAAACATTATTACAAGTTGACATGAGCATGCTTTAATTGCGATCAATCAGGGCACAAAACCAGAGAGTGTCATCATTCGAAGAAAGCCCTTGTCTTTAAGTCTACTGTTCATGGGAAGGCTTTCGCAGTGACTGCAAATGAAGCTAAGGCGTTCGATTGTGTAGTAGAGGGTATTCTTCCCATTTGTGGCACCTCTGCTACTTTACTTTTTTATTCGGGATCCACCCGTTCCTTTGTTTTGCCTCAATTTGCTTGTCATTTCGTATTCCTTCTGTGATTCTTAATTATTCTTTGATTGTTTCGACGTCTATTGGATAATCTATTATCATGAATGTTTCGTACCATGGGTGTGTGGTTGAGGCAATGGGTTATCTTTAGCTACTGATTTGATTTTATCGGAGATGCATGATTTTGATATAATTTTGGGTATTAATTGGTTATCAAAGAATCATGTGAATATTGATTGTTTCCATAATAGAGTAGATTTTACAATTTCGAAAATTGAGCCCCTTCACATTCAAGGGATTCGGCGGGTGGAGTCGTCTAGTTTTATTTCGGCTCTGTAAGCTCGTCATTTGTTGAAAAGTAGATGTGACTCTTATTTGACTTATGCCAATGTAGTAGAGAACTGTAAATTATCATCAAAGGAGATTCCGGTGGTGTATGAGTTTGTGAATGTATTTCTGGATAGATTATCTGCTCTACTATCACACCGGGAGATCAAATTTGGAATTGATCTTGTGCCTGGATCGGCCTTTATTTCGAAGACATCCTACCATATGGCTCCCACTGAGTTGAAGGAATTAAAACAGCAATTGTAGGACTTGTTGGGTTTGGGTTTTATTAGACCCAGTGTTTTGCCTTAGGGTGCTCCAATCCTATTTGTGAAGAAGGATGGGACTTTACAACTATGCGTGGACTATCATGAATTGAATAAAATCACAATTAAGAATAAGTACCTATTGCCGCGGATTGATGATCTATTTGATCAATTGTAAGGAACCCGCGTGTTTTCAAATATTGATCTTCAGTGGGGGTATCATCAGCTTCAAATCAAGCAAGAGGATGTGGCAAAAATGACATTTTGGACAAGATATGGTCATTATGAATTTCTTATTATGTCGTTTGAATTGACAAATACTCTGGCCGTATTTATAAATTTGATGAACCAGGTCTTTCAACCTTATTTGGATAAATTTATTGTGATTTTATTGATGACTTCTTGATTTATTCTAAGAGTGGTGTTGAGCACGAGAAGCATTTGAGAATCGTGCTTCAGACCCTTACGAAGCAAAAATTGTTTGTGAAGTTGAAGAAGTGCGAGTTTTAGCTTGATGAGATTGTATTTTTGGGCCACATCATCTCTAATGGAGGTGTCTTGGTAGACTCAAAGAAGATTGAAGCTGTAATCAATTGGAGTCGGCTGACGACGGTGACGGAGGTCCGTAGTTTCTTAGGTATGGTCGGATATTATTGATTTGTGGAGAATTTCTCTCGTATTACATTGCCGCTTACCCAATTGATGAAGAAGGAGGTGAGATTTAAATGGACGGAAGAGTACGATCAAAACTTTCAAGAGTAAAAGGATCAGTTGACTTCAGCATCGATTCTAGCTATTCCTGACGGTTCTAGTGGCTTTGTGGTGTGTTGTGGTGCTTCTAAGGTTGGTCTTGGATGTATTTTGATGCAAAATGGGAAGGTAGTAGCTTATGGGTCTTGATAGCTGAAGATTGATGAGAAGAACTACCTAACCAATGATTTAGAGTTAGCCGTCGTAGTGTTCGCATTGAAAATTTGGAGGCATTACCGATAAGGCGAGAAATTTTTGGTGTATTCTGATCATAAGAGCCTTAAGTACCATTTTTGCAGAAAGAATTGAATATGAGGCAGCGGAGATGGGTTGAGTTCATTAAGGACTATGATTGTGAAATCTATTATTAGTTTGGGAAAGTTAATGTGGTCACAAATGCTCTTAGTCACCGGACTAGTTTTGTAGCGAGATTGTAGATTAAGCAGATAGAGATGCTAGATTATCTGAAGTTCTATAACATCCAACGGTATGTCAAAGGTAACAAGATGATGTTGTCTTTTCTGCAGGTGCAACCTCAGATCCTCCAAAAGATTAAGGACGGTCAAGCAAATGATCTATTCTTGATGGATATTGTTGGGAATCTTGGTCGAGACTCTCAGATGGATTTTAATGTTTGTGCCGATAGAGTTTTGAGATTCTGGGATCATTTATATGTGCCTAATGATAAGGAATTGAAGGAAGAAATCATGAAAGAGGTTCATCGAACCAGGTACACTATCTATCCTGAGATTAACAAGATGTATTAGGATTTGAAGAAGATGTTCTGGTAGAGGAATATGCGAAGGAAGATCGTTGCTTTTGTTGCTAGATACCTTGTTTGTCAGTAGTTGAAGGCTGAGAGGAGGAAGCCCTTGGGTGCACCCGACTAGGAGGCAGCATATAAGGTGGAGAATTGAGTTCCGAGAGTGTGCCTAGACAGGGGGCGGCTTATGTGATGGAGGACTAAGTCTTAACCCTTCTCCTATTTTATATCCTGTGTCGTGCTATCCATTCAAGCCCATTTATGATTTGCCTCCTTTTGCATGCATATTTTGAAAAATCTGTCTAATCTGGTTGCCCTTAGGTAACATTCCTTCAGCAAGAGACTACTGTTTACTAGCTGGAATAATATTTGGCCGCTGAAACCTTGGAAAAATTAAGATGTACACACTTCGAGAAAGGTGGATACATTGGAGAACTTTAATCTTCAAAGCTCCATTCTTTCTTCTGGAGAAATTAAAACAACAAATGTAGAATTCAGAAAGACTCTCAAGTCCCATTCCATGCATCAAACAACAGCAACAAGATATTGCTACTCACTGCATTTCAACTTATTTCAACAGAAGTCATGGGAGGATAATCTGGCATGGAGCTCTATCCACATTACATATTTGGAGGATTGAAAATTTTTCCTCGCAAAATGGGCCCCAGGGACAAGCAGCCAGTAGTTCCACACCACTACTGACAACCAAGCCACATAACACTTCCTTCTATTAGCTCCAAGCACAACTTCTTATAGAAGTTCCATATAATCCACTGAATCTTTGACCTATCCAACATAATTTCATTAATTGACAATGTTACTCAGAATCCATAAAAAGTCTTCTTCCCAATTGTGATGAAGCGGCTTGATTTTGAGAGAATAAATTTGAATTAATCAGAAAACAGGGAGAGTGACAGACTGGGTTGAGGAGAAATTAGACAGTTCAGATTAATACTACTCATTTCCTACTATCATAGCCTCTAAGGAACAATGAAAATCAGTTATCAAAGCCAAGCAATTGACAGCTCATTTTCCTCCAAAACTAAGCAAATTCATTGGTTATAAAGCTAAGCACATGGATTGTCAGCCTTGCTGAAGTTCTTGCTGAATTGCTGATTTGATTTTATCATTGGGTTACTACTGGTTTGATTATTCTGCTGATCTGGAATAGTTCTGGGATTGCTGACAGGGCGACTCTCCTAAGACATGCTGAAATGTATCGTAATTCACATGATGTGGCTATTGTGATTGTCCCAGGCTTCGGCCATATGCAGACCTAATGGTTGCTTTTAATTGCTGATGTATTCCCAGATTAATCAGAAATTTCTTCAAAGGCATACTTCTATACAATTGTACATGAAGCTTGTTGAACTCTTAATCCCAAATCTGCCCACGTATGCCTTTACTAAAACCGGGACAATGTAACATTGTATTCCGAACCTTACAGAATATAATATTGTTCATTTGTGCAACAACTGCAAACTAATACAACTTCTTGACAGATGTGAACATCTGAATATGACACTTTATGGCACCAATAAAAGAACTATTTATGCATATCTTCCTATTTAAGCCAAACAACCCAAGATTTTTGCCTCGAGAAAATTTCCTCATGCAAGCAAGATTAGTCAGCTCCTCTTTCAGAGAAACTAACCAATCCCTTTGTTTATCTGATATTCTTTGCTTGGCTTCCTTTTTCATAATGCTTCTAATTTCAAACAATAAGGACCTTAATTAATTAAAAAAATCTAGAATGCATCATCATTCACATTTTAACTCAAAATGACAAGGTTGCCCATTCTTTTCTTCCATTCAAGCTTCAACATGTTTTTGAAAGCCTTCAGTTTGATAGTTACCCTAACTCTTACCTTACATAACTAGTTCTGTAAAACCTTCCACCTTACAAGATCTCAAAATGAAAAGGGATCCACTATGTTTCTTTAACTATGAAGAAAAAGAGTAGCATGGTTTACTCATCCATATGCGTAAATTCTTAGTTGCCCGAGGCCGATGGAAATAAAGTAATCCACCAAGTCAGCCTTTCTTAAGAAGTGGATATGGAAGTTTCAAAAGGAAGGTTGAAAACAAAAATTTGAAAAGAATTCTATCCCATCAGATTTGGGGAGAATAAGTCAATTCAATATTTGCACATCAAGGGACTAGAAGTGCTCAACGGCTAAGTGCTACTCTCTTTGTGAATTATTCTAGCTTTTTCAAGGTTCCAATGAGAATCTCCAGCCGGAGATGAATAGGTGTGGGAAAGGGAGTGGTGCTCATATTGACTACTAGGTAACTTTCTAACAGCAAAAATAGATTGAGGTTCAATGCAAACAATCAATCTGAAAGAGTGGCCAAGAAGAATAATGCTAGGATCGCACAAGGCCTTTTCTTTTCTTGGCATAATATGTTCATTTAGCATAATATGATTATTTAATTGCACAATAACTGATTTTACCTTTCATGCTTTGCTCAACTACTGAGTATACAACAGTATGTTCATTTACTATAATGAGGGTTACTTACCAAAAAAAAAAAAATACTATAAGGAGGGCATATTTTAATGCTTTGCTCACCAATTAAAACCGTGAAGGCCAAGGCTAGAAGCAACCTATAAGGACTGCAATCATCAGAATCATGGTTATATATCTCAGGGCAATCAGGCAAGGAAAAGAGTCTAGTCAACAACCTGTTGACCGACAGGCTAATGGGGTAAATGTCCAATCAACACATGTTGATCGGCTAAGATTAAAGGAAAGAGAAGGGTCCAGTCAACCCGTTATTGACCGGCTAGGATATGCTAAGGGAAAAATTACTAGTCAACGCTCTGTTGACCGGCTAACATAGATTGTATAAATATCCTGTCAACAAACGTTGAATGGCCAAAATGCAAAAATGACCAGTCGGCAGTTTGAAAAATGTCGTATGTCTTGTAGCCAAATGCCCCGTTGTAAAATTTACCGGTTACATATCCAGTCAACAAGTTGACCGACTGCTAGGATGAGAAAATGCCAAGTAGACAAAATGACAAGTTGCCATAGATGTGCAAAATGGACGGTTACTTAAGGCACAAAATGACCGATTGCAATTTGGGAAAATGGCCGGTTGCCTTAATGCAAAAATGACCGGTTTCCTTGTGGCCAAAGTGCCCGATTGCCTTAAATGCAAAAATAACTGGCTGCCTTGTGGAAGCAAAATGACCGGTCAACCAGTTGATCGGCTAAGGAGGAAAAATAGCTGATGAAGGAGCCTGGAATTTACCAGGTGCAGTTGACCGAGGATTCTCTACACAATAATGGCCAAGGATGGTGTAAAGGTCATAGACAAGTACCCAGTTAATATTACTCCAAGGTCTCAGCACTAAGAATTTTTGGGGATAAACTTCAGCAAGTAGCTAAGCCAGCAAGCCGCTAGCTGTAGTACCCATAAAGCATGGGCAGCTATTTGGCTCAGAAGCTGGAAACCATGAAGCCGTCAGTTGCAGCAGCCATTAAGCACAGGGAGCTGTTTGAAGCTGGTAGTGGTGTGACGTCGCTGAATTGAGTTATAGCTGGAATGTTAAGGAAGCAGCTGCCAATTTTGACCAAGGTTAACCAATAATTAAGTCACGTGAGGAAGCATACTTAGAAGACAAGAAAGATGGTGATTCAGCCACAGTTAGGGACACCCGACTGATAATAAAGAAAGGAAGATATGAGGTGTAAAAATGAAAGGCGAGTCAGCCCTGAGGTGTCAAAACATGAGTAATGAGTTAGCACCCCATCCTGTTGCCTATATAAGGATAGGAAATGGAGTAGGCGAGACAAGCATGAGGCTAGAAGGAAAATAAGAAAGC
>JAODPA010096377.1:0-53105 GCA_025585075.1 Nepenthes mirabilis
ATAACAACTACAAATTTTATAGATGGATAAATAGGGGACTTACTCCACCTAACAAACTACCAAACTTAATTGGGTCATGGCTCGTACCTAAGTGTGGGAAAGGAAGGGGGATTAGATATGCCACTTTGTCTAATATGAATGGGATATGCCTCTTCAGCTCTCTATTCCTCCTGTATGGAAATTGTTTTGGTTTAGCTATTTTTGAAGTGTGCAATAGCAGGGTTTGGTATTTATTTTATATTTTTAAGGTATCAACTATACACATTCCTCAACTTAAATTACCAAGTACATCTATTTTGCCTAAGAAACCATATACTCTCTCACCCCTTCCTCTGCAAAGCAGCAAATAGTCCACAACAGCTAAATGAGTCAACACCAATGCCCGGAGACAACCAAGGAAGATGCAATGAGATTGTTGGCGACGACGCACCAGTTAATTATCAAAGATGAGCTAAGCATGTGTCCTTGATTCTTTGTCATTTTATTTATGATGATATTTAATTTGGTTACTTTGCTTTTGAAATTAGAGTCCTATTATGTTTATTTGTCATGGCAACTTTGATGAAATATGAATTCTTGTATAGTTCATCTTAATAGCTCTATATGTAATATACAAGGGTTTTGTGCCAACATGGTATTCTTGAGCGTACTTTTTAGAGAAAAAATATAGTCTGATAATTTTTCTATTAGATGTGAGTCTTATAGTCTGATTTTTGGATTACATTTAATATGACTTTCAACAAGGACATGAGTTTGGCGAGGAGTGCTAACATATAGAAGGAACAATTCCGACAGGCCGACAATTAAAAAAGTCAAAAGTAGATTATGCAAAAAAAAAAAAAAAACCAGAAAAAAAGTGAGAGTTTGAGGTTTGAAATGAGTAGATTCTTTAATTTAATAGTTTTCTAGCTAACATAAGGGCTACAAGCAATTAAGTTTTTAGGCTAGAATTGCAATTTTATTTATTCACGAACAATAAAATGCAACATGGATAATTACAAAACAATGCACACAAGAATAGTTATTTCGTTGAACCACCTCCACTTAAATTGTTTTGACATGGCACCAAAAGTTACAACCATATCAAATGGCTGGAATCCTCTTCCAATTCTACACTATTCACCTTTGTAAGCATTAGTGCACAATGCACACATGAATAGCATGCCCAATAATCTGAGTAACATAAGATATATATAAATATATGCATAAGTATACGTAAAATTTGTTATAAGTCAATGTATTTTTTTATAAATTATGATCTTTTTTCTAAACTAGCATCCTGTATATGTCCACTTCCTTATATTAGGGCCATTGCACTTCAAAGAAAGTTTATGAATAGATTCATGCACCATAAAATGTTGTTAGTAAGGCTACAATCCACTATACATCAAGCTGTCAATTTTAGACTTTCTATCTTTTCAATGAAGATAAACGAATTTCCTTCACCATGCAAATGGTGCTTCACAAGGGACAAATTGAGGAAGAAGAGTTGCATTAGCTGCAAGGAAAAATAATTAATCTTGACAAACCTAACACTTGTTCTTTCCATTCAGTGTACCAGCAAAGAATATTAAGAAATCTTATACATTAAAACTGAAGGTAGACAATCCTTTGATTATGGTTCTGCCCACTTATCTTGAAGAGGTATTATATTTAAAATATCGATTCATCAATCAACATTATATAATAATTTTGATAAATTAAACAAAGGTTATATATTGGCTTTGGAACTCAAGATATTTCCTTAGAATATTTTTCTTTTCCTCCTTACTTTAACACTGACATCTTTAACATACGAAAAACATAAGTGCTGGATCAAAATATTAGGAATAGGTGCTGGGTTTGTTCTTATAAACATGGAGATTAAAAGCTAAATCTATGGGAATTTGTTGAATTCTGCTGAACTCATTAGTATTTCTACAATATAATAGATAAGCCATAAGGTCTTAATTATGTTGGTTAAGGATAAGGACCTAAGACTAAGAGGCCTGAGGTTAAATTCCCCCACCCACCCAACCCCTCAAAATATAAAAAAAGGGGTTAAAAAGGATACCAATATACTCATAGGATTCTATTGATCTTCAATTCAAAGTCGTAAGTCTTTTGCTTAACAAAGGGCTCGTTAGTCATGTACAGTTCATCTTATTAGCTCTATACGTAATATATGAGGATTTCAATGCCAACATGGTATTCTTGAGTATACTTTTCAGAGAAAAATTACAGTTGGGTAGTTTTTTTTATTATATGTGAGTCTTATAGTAAATTTTTTTCCAATATAGTTGATAGGACTTTCATCAAGGAAAGTTGAAATTTAGAGGAACAATGGGCCGACAATTACAAAAGCAAAATAGATTATGCCAAAAAACAGAAGTGGAAGTTCAAGGTTTGAATTCAACTGATTCTTTCGTTTGTAGTTCTTCAACTTACATAGACACTACAAGTAGTTAAGTTCTTGGGCTAGAATAGCAATTTCATGTATTCACTAACAGTATAATAAAAGTGTATGAAAGAAAGCAACAAGAATAGTTACTCTACTCAACCACCTCCACATGCTTTATCATTTTGACTTGGCACCATATCAATTGGTTGGACTCCTCTTTCAATTCTGCACAATTACACCCTTCACCTTTGTAAGTATTAGTGAACAATGCACACATGAATACCATGCCTAATAATCTGAGCAACATAACATACATACATACATATATATATATATGTGTGTGTGTGTGTGTGTGTGTGTGTGTAAAATTTGTTATAAGTCACTCTATTTTCTTTGTTAAATTATTATATTTTTTCTAAGCCACCATCGTGTACTTGTCTACTAACTTATATTAGGCCCATTGCACTTTAGAAAAAGTTATGAATAGATTCATGCACCATAAAATGTTGTTAATAAGGCTGCCATCCACTACACATCAAGTTGTCAATTTTAGATTTTTTATCTTTTCAATGAAGATAAACAAATTTCATTCACCACACAAATGGTGCTTCACAAGGGACAAATTGAGGAAGAAGAGTCTTGCATTCGTTGCAAGGAAAAATAATAGACCTCAAAACACCTAACACTCGTTCACATCCATTTAGTGCACTGGCAGAGAATATTAAGAAATGTTATACATTAAAAATAAAGGTAGACGATCCTTTGATGATGGTTCTACCCACTTATCTTGAAAAGGCGTCATATTTAAAATATCGATTCATCAATCAACATTAAAACTAATATACAATAATTTTGATAAATTAAATAGAGGTTATATATTGGCTTTTGAACTCAAGATATTTCTTCAGAATATCTTTCCTTTCCTCCTTACTTTAACACCAACATTTTCAATAAATGAAAAACATAGGTGCTAGGTCAAAATGTTAGGAATAGGTGCTAGGATTGTTCCTATAAACATAGAGATTAAAAGCTAAATTCATGAAAATTTGTTAAATTCTACTAAACTCATTAGTATTTCTACAAGATAACAGATAAGCCATAAGGTCTAAGCCATGTTGGTTAATGATAAGGACCTAAGACCAAGAGGCCTGAGGTTAAATTCCTCCATCCACCCAACCCCTCAAGATATGAAAAAAAAAAGATTAAAAAAGGATACCAATATACTCATAGAATTCTATTGATCCTCAATTCAAAGTCGTAAATCTTTTACTTGACAGAGGACCCGTTGGTCTTGTATAGTTCATCTTATTACCTCTATATGAAATATATGAGGATTTCAATGCCAACATGGTATTCTTGAGTATGCTTTTCAAAGAAAAATTATAGTTTGGCAGTTTTTCTCTTAAATATTAGTCTTATAGTTTGATTTTTTTATTATATTTGACATGACTTTCAACAATGACAAGATTTGGCGAGGAGAGTTGAAGTTTAGAAGGTACAATCCCGACCGGCCAGCCACCAATTGAAAGAACAAAAGTAGATTATGCAAAAAACAAAAGTGAGAGTTCGATGTTTGAATTCAGCTCATTCATTTAATAGTTCTTCAGCTCACATAGAGACTACAAGCCGTTAAGTTTTTAGGCTAGAATTGCAATTTTATTTATTCACTAATAATAAAAGTGCACAAAACAATGCAACAAGAATAGTTATTCCGCTCAATCACCTCCACATGCTTTATCCATTTGACCTAGCACAAAAACTTGCCACCATATCAAAGGGCTGGAATCCTCTTCCAATTCTGCAAAATTAAACCATTCACCATTGTAAGCATTAGTGAACACTGCACGCATGAATACCCTACCCATTAATCTAAGCAATGTCAATGTCATTATTAGTCCAACTCTTCTCCCATGTTGAGTCCTTTGATGACTTCACAAACAAAAAAGGTGGGTCATGCAACTCTTTTAATGTGTTAATAAATATTAAACAATCGAGGGAAATCCAATCAACCAGTAGGTTAAACCCCTATAAAAGACAACAACAATAAATCTACATTTTAAAATCCATTTCTATTTCAATGTAGAATTTGCCAATCTGGTTAAAATGTAACCACGCATTAGGTTCAATTGATAAAACTTTTGTTTTTTTATGTAAAGTTTTAACACATTTAAGACCTAATAGAATAACCTTTATGCACTATGGCTCATGCTTGAATGTCGATGACAAACCACAAACATGCATATTTATCCTCACCGATTTATGGGGTGCACTGTAGTACCTAACAAGACAAAATCAACTAAATTGAGTTATTGTATCACAAATAGATTGACAAATCAGTAACCTTAAAATAATAATAAAAAAAAACAAAACTTAGGATTATGCAATCAAGCAATAAACTAGCTAGAATAAGAATTAACTGACTAAAGACCTACTAATTTGGCACATGCAAATAATTAAAGAGAAAAGAACAAAAACATAGATTAAATAACAAACTAATTTACTTCATGAGCTTTATGAAATCATATATATTTTTCTATTTATTTATATTTCACTTAGCTTTAATAATATTATGGTAAATATAAAACAACCGATAATAATGAGACAGCCTGATTCATTATACTACGTACAATGAATGACTCAGTCGCATACATACAAAAGGTTTGGCTTTAATGGTTACACATAACAATTTAAGAATATTTCCATTGGGACCAAAAATATTCTATAATAACATTCAGTAGTACATTAATATTTGTTACTATAAAGTATTATAGACAACGTAATATTTTCTACACTTAGACACATGAGCATATTCCTTAGCCTACTCAATCTGTATAGAATTTAACTAAAGTTTTCTTATCATAATACTTACACTTATCTTGGTAGTATGTTTCTCAGTTTAAAGTATTAAATTAAGTTTCAGGGGTTTCTATAATAAGAAAAACACATTAATATTTTGAATAAACAATAACAAGAAGAAACACAACCATAAAAATGTCATTATAATCTACATCTGGATGTAATCATAACACATTAACTATAATGATAATTCATTTTCACCTACAGAAATAATAAATAATATCTCAAATTTAAAATAAGTATTACCTTTCGACTTCAAAAGTCTTATGTAAAATTAATTATACTTATTAATTATCTAATTCAATTAATCGATTATATAGAAAGCCAGTGCACCATACAACCGGCAAGATAGGTGAATACATTCATGCAACTTAGAAAGTTCATAAACCACAGATGGCACAAAAATATAAATATAATGGCCCAAGCACAAAGCAAGGCACCCCAATATACATAGCTAGTCACATGCGGCCCAAGGGCTACAACCGTAAAATACAAATAAAACAACTACTCAGTGTCGTGGAAACTGCCATTGGCCTAGACGGTTAGCATCATGCCCCCGGATTGATGAAAAGAAGCGTTCGGTTCCCGACAATGCCTTGGCAAAGTAATAATCACTCTGATGCCCGGACTCGGAGGTCTTCGGTTTGTAGCCACCGACCACATGCGCCGTTTATCTGTGTGTCCGCAGTTCGATGCCCAGTGCACACACCTCCATATTAATCTCATTGAGTTTGGGAGAGAAGTCTGGTCCAAGGGGCACAAACAGGGTTTCAACAGGACATGAGATGAGCAAAGACAGCGGAGTGGGGTGCTGTTTGGCAAGTCAGGCTTCGGCTGCGTGTTGGCCCATTCTGCAAGCCCACAAGAAAACGCAAATTGAGAGCACGGAATCACAGAATACACGATATATATTTATTCTAGGGTATTGGAAAAAGCAGAATCTATGGGCGAAAATACTGCATAGAGAATTCAATACAAGCACGAAAACCATATCAACCCATAAACACTAATACTACGATCCGCTTAAACGATTATTATCACACAAACCAATCAGAATTATGATAATGGGCATGATAGTTATGAAAACAAGCTCAGTTTATTTGCTTAAAAATAAGCAAAATGAATTTAGTGCATTCATAACTCCTATTACTCAAAATTCTAATGATGTTAAGCCTTGTTCCTTGAATTTCCCGCTACTATATCTGCAAATTTTTTCTTCATTTTTTGAACAACATTCATCCGGTTCCGATCAAAACATAGCTCCCCATTGTAATTTCGAAGCATCTGCCTTTACAATCAAATAATCAGTTTCAAATGGAAATGTCAGCTCTGGTAGACTTTCATATGGCACTTTTATAATTTTTAACCAATTACGTATTAAGATGAACTAAAGAGTTTGTCCTCCAGCAGTTCTATTGTAAAGAGGACCAATAAAAACAATGCTTGCAATTGCTTTCTACCTTCATTTCCAGTAGACAGTAACGCAAGCATAAGACAGATAGAGGCAGCAGTGTCACTGCATTTGATATACAACTACAAAAGTGTCATATTTTTGGACAGGTACTTGTACACAAGTCATAGCTTCTATTAATAAAACTTGTCACAGAATAGAAATCTCAATTTCCCAGGTAGAACTACAGGAAAATGATGCAGCCAGAGAAAGGCAGGGAATGTAAAGATATCATGTGTATACAAGTGCAAATAAGGATTTATGGTAATTCTAAGCAGAAAAAGGCAAAATAAAAGGTAATTATGGAAAAAATCTAAAAAGAATAAAGATGCATTTTCCTAGGACAGTTAGTTAGTCAGCCTCTCTCTGTTTCTAGATCCATTCTCCTTCCCTGTAGAACCACCCTAAAAGATAGGATCTGAAACAAACAAAAAATAACAAAAATAACAGTTATAAATAGACATCATCATGAAAAATTTTCACTCCACCATTGCTTACTATAACCTTATTCCCTATTCTCCTAGTCTCTCTGTCTCCTCCTTTCTGCATCACCACCATAAAAGAGTTTTATTTCCTTATTCTCTTGGACTTTCTTCTCTTTTACTCATTTATCCTCTCTCAGCCACTACATTTTTTTAATACCATCATCTTCTCACCTTATCTTTTCTGCCAGATCTCCATCCTCGCTCATCGATTCATCACTACCACCCTTCTCCTTCTCTCCCCCTTCACCGCCCTTGTATCCAGCTATTCAACAGAACAATACGCTGTTGATGCTGTGGGCCAAGTATCACAGAGAGCAGATGAGGAAGATGATGAATTGGAGCAACTTCCTGAACTTGAAGAGAACGTAATTGAGTTCAGAGCAATCACAACTGGCGTTGGGAAAATTCAAGAAATTGAAGAGGAAAATCCAGTACAAAAAGCTCAGGAAATTGTAAAAAGGAAGAACCTACGGGAAGCCACTGTTCAATTACCTCAGGGGAGTGGAATGGGAAGAAAGACAGAAGACATAGAATGGAGGAAGACACTAGCCAGCAAGCTCTTTGAAAAGAGGCACAATTTAGATGTGGGTAGTGGGGAATGGATGGATTTATTGTGGGAAACCCTTGAAAAAGAGTCACCAATGGAGACTGAGCAAAAAGAGAAGAAAAAGAAGGGGAGGGCAAGAAAATTGTGTTGCTTCCCTGGCTTGAAATTCCCAGCAGGGAAGCTGAATTTGAAGGGAAGGCCAAATTGTATGCGAGGTTCCAAGATATTCAAGGGTGCGGGATGGTTGAGCAGGCATCGAAAAAATAAAAGACAATAATTATTCAATTACATTGCAATTTATTTGATTTTAAAATGGCACAACAATTTTTTTCCCCTTATTGAATGAGAAACTGTATGCTTGAATAAATATATGTGGGAGTACAATTTTTTTCACCTAACCAATTTTTTCCCAGTCAACTTTGGTATCAAAGTGCATCTCTGAATTGGAGCTCTCTTCACAGGAAACACTTTGTGATGGTCACAAATGAGCACATTAAAACTAGGAAAAGAAAAAAGAAAACAAAAAGGAAAATAAGGACAGGCGATGAAACCAATAACAGATTAAAGCATTTGAATGAATACCTAGTTGCTTTGAACCGGATAGCATCACTCTTAGTCTTAACAAAAACATCCCCCCTGAATATGTCCTGAAGCATTGCAGGAGTAGCATTCAACCATAGGTTCTTATGGAAATTGAGTTACAATCACTAGCCAGAAAAAAAAAAGGTAGAAGACATACAGTGAACATCATCACAAGATCAAGCAACAAAAAGCATGCTTTTACAGATAAATACAATCCTATAGATATAGGTATAAATAACTTACAACCGCAAGTAATTATTGTCATCCTTCTACCACATTTTAACAGTAAAGTGGAGTCTTAGCTACTGAGGTGCGAGATGGCAAAGCTATCACTTGTTGATTTAGTAAACAAACCAAACACAATTAAGCTTGACTCATTTAGTCTAGGAAAAACTCATTTAAAAATTCATTGATAAGCTCATTTGTGTTTGTTAAATACTTGTTTAAAAGGTTGTTTATGTTCATTCAAAGTTTGTATCATAGGGGGCATATATTTAATTATTTATCTAACCTTGCTACATGTTACATTACAAACATTCTTCTATTATCATTTCATTAGGGTTGAAAGATTAAATTGAGGTCCACTAAAAATTTAGTAAATGATTTCCTATAGCTGACTCATCCAAAATTAAAACTTACTTTAATCCTTTGTTTTATGGTTTTAGTATAATAGCTAGCCTATTTCTAACTGAAATTTTCAATTAGAACATAAATGCAATAGATATTAATCAAATATAAGGTGGGAAGAAAGCAAAACAAAGAGACATGCAAAACCCTGTTAGCCACAATGAGCTCATCGAAACCAGAATTTAAGTAACATCATTGAAACATCACGTATCATTAAGTGCACACTTACATATCACAAAAATATCAATTGTAAAGGTCTAAATACCTTCCAACTTCAGGTAATTCCATTATGGAAAAAATTTGAACTTTGAACTGGTGTCACCTACTAGATGGGAGGTGGTGCGGCTGTCACTCGCAGCTCCTGCATATTAAGCACAGACCTGGGAGTAGCAAGGGAAGAAGTGGTGACAATATTCTCGTGCATAGCCACAACCTGGAGCAAGAGGGTTAAGGCAGGTCTACTGTAGTCAACTAAATTATGAGGATTAGCATATGTATACTGCATAAACTTCATTAGACAGGGCTGATTGTAAATGTACAGGATAAAATTTTCATTATGCAAACATATATGTCCTTCTGATGCATCCGCTGAGTAAAGCAATGGCACACATAATGCAATAACAGAATAAAAAAAACAATATACAACCGGGGAGAAAAAAAACTTACAAAACGCAGGTGTAGTAATTGTGCCTCTAGTAGAAAAAGAAAATTCCCGTCATCTGGTCCAGATAACATGGATGCCAAGAAACACAGTAAGGACATTCAACCAATCCCCCCCAAAAAAAAAGGAAAAAAAGAAAAAAGAAAAAGAAAAAAAGAAAGCAATTCATAATTAAAATATTCAATCATGAACCTAATACTCTAGCGCAATGTTTTGGGACATAAAACAAGAGTAAACAGCAGTTCTGTAATCTGATGTATTTCAAGTGGACAATAGGAATCCTAACTGGCCAGTCAGTCAATCTGGACTCTGCGAGTTCAGAAATATAAATATAATATGCATTTAAAAATGTTGGTTAAAATCTAAAATATATGGAGATATCTAACCATTATCCAATTTGACAGATCAGAAGAACATTTTCTAATTGTAAGAGGTAAACACATTCTGAAGAACATCTTGATAAATAAAAAACGAAGAAAAAACAGAAATATTATTTCTAACTAAGCATTATTAGACCCCCGAATAAACCAATATAAAGATATGTGCTGAGAAAAATTAAAAGGACATAACCTACATATATGGTGGGTTTATCCTTATTATTCTCTATATAACTTTCGCCTGGTACATTTATGCTCGTCATCTACAAGTTCTAATGTTGTAAATAAGCTAATAACTTCTAGAGAAATTTATGTGCACTCTAAACATATATTTCATGTTTCACCATAAAGAAATGCTATCAACACTCTGTCCTATGAATCTATAATTAGTACAGAATACAATCGTAGCCAGATGGTAACATAAATGGGTTTCTTTACTTAACAAAAACAACTTCTTTCATGTAATCTAATATCAAAGGATTTACCTCATCCATACACAAACTGAGCCATGATATCCCTCCTACTATGTAAATGACATTCAAATTAAAACAGAACTAACCAATCATGTTACATTAACAATTCTTTTATATATTTAGGTCGATTCCATAAATATACAAGGGCATTTTTTCCCCATTGCTATGCATTTAAAAGGGCAAATAAGCAGAACAAAGGAAACATACTAGGTGGTTAGGGAAGACTTTCCAAATGTTGTTCTTCTTAAAACGTATAGGAAAACCCAGTTCAAATTGCCCATGAAATTGTGAAAAGGAAGAGAATGGAAGAGACCGTAGGCCAAATTCCTCAAAGAATTGTGGAAGTAAGGAGTGGTTAAAGAATTACTACTCTCTGCAGCTTCTGAAAAGTTGAGCAGTGATGCAAAATCAATTGCACAAATGCAAATCAATTTCAAATAAAGTGGAAGGCAAGAGAAAGGGTTGATATATAGAAGGGGATCCCATATACTTCCGTATAGATAATATATTACGATATATCTATTGATATTCTTAATATCGGATCACTATATCGGCTGATATTTTCTTGGAAGCTTAAAATTCTTACAATGTTTTCCTATAATATATTCAATATCGATACATATTATTCAATATATCCAAATAGCAAAACCGATGCCGATATTTGCATCCATGGGCATGCGTTTTTTGAAAGTTTGGGATCAACTAGAGAGCATAAAATAAATATTGATCGATACATCTCAGCATTGAGCGTCTCTGATTCCAAGATTTCCTGGTACAAGTAAAATATTACGATATATTGTCGTATTGTTCACATATCGTGATATATTGATTGATGTATTTGGCTCATTTTTCAAAACCACACTCATTTGAACCCCCCCCCCCCCCCCCCCACCAAAAAACTAATTCTCTCATTTTTTTTTTCTTTCTTCAAATAAAAACAAATTAATCATACACATTTTAAGTTTACAATTTCTAATATTTCTCATCTTCAAAATTCTCAGATTTGTGGTGAATCTAACATTTTTTTTTTAAATTGCTTAAGAAGGAAAAAAAGGGGTAAAATTGTTCATTTAGATCCATTTTCTTTACTGTTTATTACTTGATTTGGCTTATAAATACCATTTCTAACATATATCTTATAAATTTCAGGCCAAAACAAGATGTAAGCCTTCATTTTTTTTTTCAAATCGTTAAAATGCTGAGGTGAAATTCTAAGATCAAATCAACTTTATGCTTAAAATTTATAAATCCAAATGCAAATTTTGTAATAAAATTATTAGTGGAGGTTATTAGTGGAGGGACCACTAGGAAAAATATTTGGATCATGGTAGAGGTAATGTTGCTCCCTTTAGTGATGTGTTGGGAGAAGTTAGGCGGCTCATGCATAACCATCTAAACGGACAAAGAAACAAAGAATAGAAAAGAGAATTCAGAGCGACTCATATGAGGTTATCATGGGCAGCAGGCCCGAGCATGACACAATGGATAGCTTAAATGAGCATAGCAATATTGCGATTAAGGGGATGTGGAGGAGGGTGTGCAGTTTGAGATGGTTAGACAATAGAGTATCAAGAGGAAAATATATGGGAGGAGAGACAAATTCAAAACTGGTGCTAGGGGCTAGGGGCCGAGTATGCAGCGATCATTTACTATTCGAGAGCAGGATTCATATACAACTCGCAGTGGAAAGCAGTGGGTTGACCCCAAAAACACACCTGTTCATTTGGCAAAGATTGACCGATTAAGGGGATGTGGAGTAGGGTGTGCAGTTTGAGATGGTTAGACAATAGAGTATCAAGAGGAAAATATATGGGAGGAGAGACAAATTCAAAACTGGTGGCTGGGGGACGAGTATGCAACGATCATTTACTATTCGAGAGCAAGATTCATATACAACTCGCAGTGGAAAGCAGTGGGTTGACCCCAAAAACACACCTGTTCGTTTGGCAAAGATCGACCAATTAAGGGGATGTGGAGTAGGGTGTGCAGTTTGAGATGGTTAGACAATAGAGTATCAAGAGGAAAATATATAGGAGGAGAGACAAATTCAAAACTGGCGGCTTGGGGCTGAGTATGCGGCGATCATTTACTATTCGAGAGCAGGATTCATATACAACTCGCAGTGGAAAGCAGTGGGCTGACCCCAAAAACACACCTGTTTGTTTGGCAAAGATTGACCCAGCTCCGCACATGGGTAAAGCCTCAAAACAACCCAAGATAATAAAGTCCACCATGAAGGCTTTGGTGAAAAGGTTAGGATAGGCTGTTGGTCCATTTTTGTGGTGGAGTAACAGTCCACCAAACGTTGATGCAAATAACTCTTATTATCAGCTTATGTTAGATATAACAGCTGAATGTGGCATAGAAAATAAAGGCTCTACTCATTATGAGTTTATGAATATTCATTTGTAGGATGAATATAAGCAGTTGAAGCAGTGGATTGATATCTTCGGTCTTATTTGGGATGACCATGGTGTTACTATTATGTGCGATAGATGGGCAGGTGTGATACATAAGTAACTTATTAAAATCTTAGTGTATAGCCCTAGGAACAAAGTCCGTAGATGCCACAAATATCTATCATAGAAACAAAGAGTACTATTTCAAACTAATAAATAAGGTAGTTAATGAGATTGGCAAAGAAATAGAGTAGTTGAGAAACTTCTTATGCTGAAGAGGAAGCCTCCTTACCAGACTCGTAGTGCAGCATCTTGTTTGGCCTTTGTTTTAGAGTTAGGGAAGAAACAAAACATGAAGGACATGCTACAGAGGCAAAGAAAATAACAAGCTACATCTATAGCTCAATGTAGTTAATCTACTATAGCTCGACATAGCAAATCAATTACATCAAGATATTCACTAATGATTGAGAGTTATTGTACCCTGTTATCACACGTTTTGCCCCAAACGTCCTTGCATTAAAGTCCATTTCTCTCCATGGAGAGGGGCAAGGAATATATTAAATCTGATGATTTTAAGCCTTCTAGATTTAGAAAAGCAAAAACAAGCCTGTGAAATGATGTGAAGAAGATCATTTAAGGGAAGGAATTTTGGAGAATAGATAATGAACTTATTAGAATGCAATAACCCCTCATTAAAGTGCTACAATTGGTTGACGATGATGAGAAACCAACAATAGAGTTTATTTACGAAGCATAGACCGAGCAAAGATGGCCATCAAGGACAATTATCATTCTTATGCTAATGCTCGGAAGATGGTTCACAAGAGGTGGAATTTTCAATTGCGTCATAAATTGCATGCAGCGAATATGTCATGAAATTTAATTTGAAAATATTTAATTGTTCAACTTCTTTTTTTATATGTCCTTATTACTCCTTAATATATGTTTTTGTCAAGATATTAATTAAATCCTCGGTATCAATAAAGTGGAAAGCTTTTCATTTACTTAGAGGTGATGGATGGGGTAAAATAATATGATCCAAAGATTAGAACTCGTCTTGGATAATCTTATTACCGCAATAAATCAGGTTTGTATACCATATAACTTACTTAGATTGCTTTTAAATTTCAAATTTCCAATTTTGAAATCAATAGTTCAATTTTGATATTAATAATATTCATTCACATGTACATTATAATTCTAATAATTTTTTTAGTATTTTTTAGTTGTTGATCTTTTGAGACAACCAAGATTCATTTGGGATCCAACTTGCACAGAGAGTAGTTTTATTTATGAATCTAGGCAATTTGAAATTTGGTTGATTATTTTGCTAATCGATTCTAATATTTTGATAGCCTATAAGTTATATAGGCCTTTATTAATTATTTAAAATTTGTTAATTTTAATATTAGTCAATATAGCTCAATGATGGATTCATTATAGAACTTTTGCTCCCGAACAACAAAGGGTTGATACTCATGTGAATTCTAAGTCAAACCACCTCTTCCTCCGAGTGTGAGAGAAACTAAAATATTTTTAGCCTTATACACATTAGGACAAGAAATATATTAAAGTATGAGAGACTAAATAAATTAGTTAACACAATTGAAAGCAAAAAATCAAAATTTCCAATGGAAAAACTCAAGTCAAATTGAAAGACCAATTTTATTCAATCAACTTGTATTATATATTTGAGAAAAATTACCTTAATACTATAATCATGTAGTTCTTTGTTTTAGAATATATCCCTTGTCTTCGTTGCTCCGATTATTAAACAAATTATTTGAATATCCTCCATACATTTTCCATTCATAATTAAAAATATATATACATACTTGCCATTACCAAGCTCATACTTTCCATGTCTCCGAGATATGGAAAAAGGACACCCAATTGACTCAACAATCATATATATATGCTCATCATTATTATTATCACACCCAATCCTTGCTTTATATTTTATAACATCAAGAATCAAGCAAAATAAGATGAATTGTTAAGAATAACAGTGTTTGGAGGAAAATCAAGTATTTGAGGATAGAAGACTGACGCTTGACGAGCATGTACAACGCTCGGGTATGAACAACAGTATAAGAGGCACACATGCATGACTAGCCAAATGGATTGATGCCTATGGAGTGCAGGTGGAACACTCGTGCATGAATGACAGAATAGAGAGTGCTCGTGCATGGATGAAGTATGCTCATGCGGTGGCCGAGAAATAGTGCCACACCTAATTGGCAAATGATTGGTACTCATGTACCAGTTTGATTATATAAAGACTACCAACACATTTTTCGGTCATTTTTGTCTAAAATTCAAGAAGAGAAAGAAAGAGAAGAATATAAAAGAGAAAAGATGAAAGAGAAGGTTAAGGAAATTGATTTCGAAATTATTTTGTGCTAGATATTAGTAATATTCAAATCAAGACAAGTGCATTTAAGCCATTTCTTTATTTATTGTTGAGATTTTTAGAATATTCTTTCAATCCATATTTAATCCAAATTGATTGGAAAAAATTGATCTTTCAATTTGTCTTGAGTTTTTCCTATAAAATTTCTTATTTTTAACCTTAAATTGTAGTGGACATATACTTATTTAATCTCTCATACTTTAACCTATTCCTTGTAATTGTGTGTATAGGGATAAACCAATTTCTCTCACACTTGGAGGAAAAGGTTGGTTGACTTAGAACTCGAATAGGAATCCTTCGTAACCCTATGGCAGAAGTTCTATAATGGATCTGTCATTTTGCTGCATTGACCAATATTAAAATTAGCAAATTTCAAATTGTTATAATACCTATATAACTCATAAGCTATAAAAAATATTATAATTAATCAACAAAACAACCAACTAAATTTTTAATTGCCTGGATTCATAGATAAAAATACTCTCTATGCAAGTAGGGTTCCAAATAAATCTTGTTTATCTCGAAAGATCTACAACTAAAACCACCCCTTGAGCAAATTGGATTCTTACTCACAAAGCCCACCACAAACTGTTGGCCAAGATAATACCAATCAGAGCCCCCATGGAAAAGCAAAAACACCTTAGACAATAGCAGGAGGTAGAGGGACCTTTTTTCTCTCAGAAAGAAAAACAAAGCGAAACAAGGTTCTTTAAAGTGTTGGGCTGAAGCTGAGCCAGGGCATGCAAGCCCTCCTAGATGTCCATGAGCTCGACATCTCAAGGAAATAGAACACCATTATGCAAGGCAATCTGTTATAAGTTAATATAAAACTCTCGTGGAGCACCTACTCTCTTGAAGTAAGCCATAGCAATTGCATCATAAGCATCCAGGGCAACATTCCCCTCTTAGCGGTTTTTAATTACCTGAAGATCCATCATGGATGCAATGTCCTTGATCAACAAGACCTTCACTGCCAGCTGCTTTGCCGAAACATTAGTTCCACCCTTAGACAACACCTCCTTCAACTTCTTGGCCATCTGGAGAGAATGAAGTTACACGACCAAATTATTTCTTTGTACATACACAGAGTCCAAGTTACAAGAGCCCAAAGTTTGACTTGTTCAAAGTTTGAGTACTGAACTATCAAACAGAGCCCAAGTCACATGGAGCCAAAAGTTTGACTTGCTCCAAGTTTGAGTAATGAACAATTAAACAAAGCCCAAGCTGATATTTAGTAACATCGTATTTAGTAACATTGTATTTAGCAACATTGTATTTAGTCTTTGCGTTATTGTTTTAATAGATTACAATATTTATATATATTATTTGAATCATACTTCCCAATAAACCGAATTTTTTTAAATTATTTGGCTTGTGTTTATACACTCACTCATTTAACATAATTGTTCATTGATCCCAACCAGATTAGCCATATTGGGGTTGCAAACACTTGTGTAATGGTTGTATTATTTCTCATAGCACTTTTGACCTAGTCATAGATCCTAATCAGTTTAAAGTATTAAGTCAAACGGTTAGTTCAATTAGCTACCAACCAACAATAATTACAAAATCACATAATGACCACTTAAACTAACCTGGTCACTACCAATTAGACAAATTTGGACCTAGCGAATAAGTTGCCATTTTAGAAATAAGACCTCAGTTGCCAGATGCTGACAATTTTAACGTCCTAAAATAGAAACATTCGTCATATGCAAGATAGCCATGCCTCATAAACATGACTTTAGGCATTGACATTACTATAGAGAATAGGATTAGGACAAACAATTTTTTAGGATCATTAAATTAGATTTCCCTAATTTTGATGTCGCCTGAACCCTCGAGTTTTTACTTAACAGGTTTAGGATATGAATCATTTCTTCAAGTGGTACGATGTCTTTGAGAATAGAAGAGTTTAGTTTGCTAGTTTTAAATTGATTGATTACTTAGCTATTTTGGGAGTATGTTAAGGACCTCCTTATTAGGTGTCAAACATCCCCTGACAAGACTTAGGCCAAGATGAAACGATGCCTTCAGGAGAAATGCACCAATATATGAAAATAACTTGCAATTACTTTTTATGAAATATAACCAAATAATTCATGAATAATCATCAATAAAATTAACAAAATAACAAAATCCCATTTTAGAAAACACAGGACATGGAGCCCAAATATCTAAATGAATGATCTCAAAAGAAGCCATCAATGTAGATAATATTCTCCATCAAGACGTTGATCAATAATTCGAGATGCCAAGAAAGAAATAGTCTTAGTGTTAGTATTGTAAGATGCATTTAATACATCCTTAGTGGCCATTAAGTAATAATTGGATTAACACTTCCTAGGAAGACCAAAGAAATACACTAGTTGAACAATATCGAATATTACTCAAGTAATACTCAAACTAGCCAATAGTCGAATAATATCGAAGCACAACTAAAATAGACAATACAAAAATCATGAATAGAAATACTAAAGCACGACAATCACCAACAGGAATCAAAGAATGCCAAATCTCAGATCCAAAGAGCACACGATCAAAGAACACCATAGAGAAATCAAAGATCCGAATAATCGACCATAAAAGATTGAGACAAAAATACAAGAAATCCATATGGTAGCTAGGCTTCCTTAAATCAACCAACAAGAACAGGAATCCCAGCGAAGCAATCCCACAAAACCGAGATGTCAAAACAGAAACCAAATCTAGGCTTTTGGTTCCAAAAAACAAAACTGACAAAATTGGCAAATGAGAATTAAGGAAGCACAAAATTACTATGGGGATTTTTTTAGGGGTGAGGAGACGCAACATTTATCAAAGAAAAAATGGCACCCATGGAGGTGGCTAGGGTTAGGTTCTGCTCTAATATCATGTAAACATGTAAGGTGATAGGAAAATAAAAGAGAACCCACACATCAGGGTTGGAGTTATTTACATACATAAAAAAACTACCCCAAAAATAGAATCATTTACATACATAAAAAAACTATCCTAAAAAGGAAATATTCCACGACATATCCTAAAGCATATTTCCCTTTCAATCAAAACACATATTTCTCATTATATTCTAACAAAAATTATCAGATATCTCCATAACTCCAGAACGGTCAAAACACAAATATACCACCACAGCTAAGTAAAAACAAAACTGCAATTCGTCAAACTAACCCTTGATATATAATAAGGGAAGATTATTCTCATTATCAGAACAATGAAGCATTAATATATGTAAAATTTAGTACCACTTAACCTAAGTTATAGCTTTCTAATGTTATATACAAATATTTACATGCATAAACCATTTCACATAAGCCATAATACAGTGTCATAAATGTGTGATGAGTGAAAAAGGAAAAGAAAGGACTGCCAGAGCAGAAGCAACAATAGCTTACAGAAGGAAAAATTCATCATTTGAGCAAACCAGAATTCTACAGCAAAACATATTTTTGGTAGGAAGTTTGCTACTCAGCCAGTCCACTAAAAATCACAAGGAAAAATAGCCACAACATAAGGACTGAGGAATATATACCTCCACTGCATTTTTTGCATAGCTTGACATTTCAAATTCACAAGGCCAAAGCAAAAAGATTGTTGGTAACAGATTAGCCAATTAAGCCCAGGAAAAGGAAAACAAAACAAAAAGTATAATAAAAACAGAGGAGATCCAAAAGAAAAACAGGTTGGAAAAAGTTTGATGTACACCTTGTTGCTTGAAACTTGGACAGTGCCTCTCTTAATAGAACCAGAGCTCTTGAATGCTTCCTCAAGCACTGCAGGAGTGCATTGAAATGCAATTCTGTCCCTTACCAAAATCAAGTGACGACATCAAGTATCAATGAGTAAGTACACTTCCACAAATAAATAAAAATCCAAAAGATAAAGAGGCAAATAACTTACAACTCTGGGTAATTATCGTCATCCTTCCAGTCTACCATATTTGAACTGCAAAATTGCATCTCAGCTACATGGGTGGAAAGTGAAGCAACAAACACTTGTCGCTCTTGCATCTTAACCATAGGGCTTGGAGGAGAAAGGGAAGGAGTGCTGGCAACACACTCCTCCATAACCTTATCCTGGAAAAATAGGTTCAATTCAGCTTCCCTTTTGTCAACATCCTTATAGCATCTGTGACTGACAAAGTTCATTAGGCACACATAATCTCCTACTGTGCAACCACTGAATAAAGCAATATTCAAAATCCCTCTTGTAATGCTCATATAATGGATATTTGGTGCCATTTACTATATATTATAGGGGAAATTGGACTTACGTAATACATCATGGACATAAATTTTGAGGTTAACTATATTAAAAAAAAAAAAATAGCAAGATATGAATAATTGCATAAAAAATAATTTGTTCATATAAGCAATTGATTCAAATGATATATGATGTCTGAATTGGTAATCATACAAAATGTCTGGGTACCTTAGTTTCTCCATAACAGTCAAAACACAACCATACAACCATATCTAAGTTGTTCATTGAGTACACAACCATAACGGTCAAAATAAGGAGTTTCTACAGGGATTATAGTCCATTGAGTACACAATTTTTCATGCCTAATCCAATTATAAAACAAGTTGTTCAGCCTATCATTGAACGAGTTTCTATAGGGATTGCTGTCCTTTGAGTATAAAATTTTCTATGCCTAATCCAATTATAAAAACAAGTTGTTCAGCTTATTATTTACCCAACTTACTTGCAGACCCTCCTTCCTATTTCAAATCAAATGTCTATAGGAATCTTGCCTTCCATTGACTCACGTAGCAACACCAAAGGGTAACAATGTCAACCAGACCAGTTACAAGATGCTGCATTTTCAGCTCTCAGCACAAACTTATCAAGCCATGATTCAAACAAGCTTATCATGTGTATTAAATTCGTTAGAGCACAAGTTCAACAAATCAATGTACTTCAGTATTTGAACAAAAAACTTGATTGAGTATCGTATCTTCTGCAATCAAGATCGCAATGCTTGACAAAGGTCATGCATCTTCTCCTACCATTGAGCAACTTAATCACTCGTCAAATACAATCCATAGCCAAGGGTTTCTAAATCAGTACCTTTGCTCCGCCACTAATCCTGCTAGAGTACTGGCAGTACGTAGCAACATGGCTTATATTCTTATGCTTCAAACAGAAACAGCATACAAGTTGATTATGGTCCAAGGAAGCATAACAACATCCATCCTGCGAATTGGTGCCAAGCCATAATATCAATCGGAAGCTTATGTACCATGGTAACTCCTACATAACACAACCCTCACTTTCTAAATTTGGGGCCTCAAGATATTTTGACATTCTCTTCAAGACCCTGAGCAGAATTTTTATCAATAAGGCTCACTCACAACTTCAGCTTATGAACTTCTAGCTCATCAAGGGCTGATACATTCTCATCAGGGGTATCCCAAAGCCAAACTATGCTACCACAAAATATATAAAAAATAGTTCTAATAATAGACTTACCACACTTTTCTCACCTGCATTGCCGAATTTAACAGCTAAATGAGCATACAAAACCAATAATTTAACTCAAATACAACCCAAAATTTCCTACTATGAACAAGATATGGCCACAAGGGGAACTATGAAAATAATTACCTAAGTCCTTCCTTTCTTGAGGACAAGTACCAATATTATTAAATTCACTTGATGTTGGCTAAGATACAAGGGCCAAAGATGGGTGGTGGTGATGTTTAAAAGTCCTATAAAAGGTTAAATAACAAGTCTAATATCTATTGAGCTAGGTACGCAAATTTTCACTTGTTAAATCATCATTTAATAATGGTCATTTTCTGTTGCTTCAAATGTTTATTATGATATTATAGGAATAAAAAACATAACAAAATAAGGTAAGATTACAATAGTTGCCCAATAACATATACAGATGATCCTTATTTTGTTAAAAACATATACGCATTCAAAAGGTGAATCAGCAGTATGTGAATAGATACAAATAATAGAAGTTTTCTTATCCATATATTGAAATGTGCAGGTGGAAAATATAAAGGGTACAACCTACATAAAAGGTGGGATTTATCCATATTTTTTCTTCGTATATCTATGCTTTTTTCTTACAATGGCCAATTGTTATAAATTAGCCAAAAACTAGTTCTAGAGATACTACATTTACTCAATTATCTTAACATGCATTTCACCTTTGCACCACTAAGAAAAGGCATCAACACTCTCTCCTATGAATCTAACTGGCACAAAATACACTCAAATGGATAGTAAGATACACTTTTTTGAATCTCATGTGCATCTATGATTATTGGATTTACCTCATCCATTCACTAAGTTTACCAAAACACTTTTTAAAAATAGTATTGCTAGCATGCCCCTGACCTCTAAACAGTATTCAGCTGAAAACAACAACTAACTGATCCCATGGTACTGAAGTACAATTAAGGTTTGTTGTAATTATGTATATTCAAGGTATGTACATGGGATTTTTTTTTGTTTTTCATAGTTACAAATTTTTAATGGCCAACAAGGACTCATGATAATTCTAAGCAGAAGAAAGCAGCATACTCGGCGGATATCAAAGACTTCCAAAAGGTTCTCTTTCTATCCATTATTAGTTTGTCTGTTTCTCCCTCAACCGGTTCTCCTTTCCGTTTGATCCACTGAACAATAAAGGATTAAAAAGCAAAAATAATTGCTTTGAGTTCTTACGATTGAAAATTGATAGTTAAACATAGAAAAAAAGGAAGATTTTTCATTTCACCTCTCCTTTCTCAATTCTCAATACACCACAATTCCCATTCCTTCACCTCTGTCTGTCTCTTGGCATAGAGAAACAATAATTGAATATCTATCAAGCACAACCATGAAAGAATTCTCTGTCCTTATCTATTGAACTCATTCTCTCTTTTCCTCATTTATTTTCTCCCGGTCAACATCCTCGCATCAACTTCACACCTTACCTACTTCAAGCTCCTCTCTTTTCTTCCTTATCTCTTCATCACCACCGTCACCATCCTTCTCCTCTCCCTCACCACCCCCATCCTCAACTATTCAAAAGAAAGAGACATTCTTAATGCTTACAACACTATCTTAGAGCCAGCACCAAGGAAACAGAGAAGACAGGAGAAGAAGAACCTGAGCACTAAGTGGAACTTGAAGAGTGCAAAACGGTCTGGAGCATCAACAACAGATGTAAGAGAAAATCCAAAAAATGAACAAGGAAAACCCACGTCAACAATGATGGACATATCACATTCATTAGCCTGTTCATTGACTCACTCCAAAATTTTGAAAAGGAAGAGAACGGAAGAAGGCCTAATACAGGAAAATGAACAAAGTATTCTTCTATTTCCCATCTTTTCACAATTCCCTAAGCAATTTGATTTTGGTTTCCCCCTATACTCCCCGAATTTTCTGTTATCAAAATTTTGGTCCCTCCAAACACAATCCTGAACACTTGAAGCTCAACAAAGTGCCCCAATTATTCATATTCCTCATTATCTACTTTCCTTGATACTTGCTCTAAGATAGTAACACAAGCATTGACAAAGTATCCTTGTTTCGAATTGCCAGGAACAAGAGTGGTAAAGAGGGAGAGGAGTAGAAGATGGCGGAGGAAAGAGGAGCCTCAAACGTAAGAATGAGGACGATAAATTTTAAAAAGTGGGTGGAAGAGAATAAATTAGCAAAAGATGCAGCACGTTGAGGCACTCTCCTGTGCCTGCGACAAGGTTGGTAAGCAGACCTGAATCAGCCATTAGAGTTATTTTCTATTTAGAGGTTTTACTTCTTTGTGGAGCTTGAGAAATGGTATTCATTCATTGTTTCTCTATGCCAAGAGAAAGAGACTGGGAGCGAAGAAATGGGAATGAGGTTAGAACTTAGAAAGCAAATGTGAAATAAAAATTCTGGCTTTTTTGGTTTTGTTCAAAAAAAAATTTTGCTTTTAACAGGGGCTAAAATAAGTTAATTTGGGCAGATAGACCGAGTAACAATCGAAATAGGCCACATTTTCCTCCTACATTAAGGAGGAAAATGTATACATAACTAGGAAAAAATGTACACATAACTTGTAAATGCATAACTAGGAAAAAACAAATTCCCCGGTATATACATACACAACGAAAGTCAATAGGACTACACCACCAAAGGATGGGTTGGTTGCTCTTTCTAGAAGGTTACCGCTTAGTAGCGCAGGAGGGATGTTAGCAGTGCATTTTAAAAGGGTGTTGGAATCTCACTTTGTGAATGGATAAGGTGAACAAATTTTAGAAGTGTACTAAACCATCCATTATGATTGTATCCTCTATTAATTATAGATTCATGAGAGTGTTAATAGTATTTCTCAATGATGCAAAGGTAAAATACATATAAGAATTAATGTAAATCTCTCAAGAATTAATTCTTGACAAATATATAACGACTGGCCATTGTAAGGAGAAAGCCTGGATAAACACAGAACAAATAAGAATCACTCCCATTTTATATGTAGATTATACCATTTATTTATGTCTTCCCTAGACAGTTTTATTTATGGACTTATCAGGTCTATAAGGGACCACGTATTGGTTCAGAAACAAACTTGAACAAAAACAAAATATGCTTGTTTAACAAATGATTTGGGCTTAAACAAAGTTACGCTCGACTAGTTTGGTTTAAAAAAAAAAAAAATCATTTGAAAATTCGTTGATAAGCACATTTGTATTTCTTAGAGACGTGTTTAAAAGGTTGTTTATGTTTACTCAAAGCTTCTTTCATCAGGAATATATATGTGCCTTTTTTATATAACTTGGCTCAGTGTTAGTTCACAAATAAACATCTTCTATTTGTCCTCTGATTAGGGTTGAAAGATCAAATTCAGGAGGTCCACTAAAAGTTTGCAGGTGATTTACCATAGCTAAATAATCAAAAATTAGGACTTTTCAATCATTTGTGCCGTGTCTTTGGTATTATAGCTAACTTATTTCTAAGTGATCCTTTCAACTAGAACATAATTGCAACATATATTCATACCTGGCGTGCACAAACTCCTGGCGTTCGTCTTCCGAAGTCTGGATTCAATTACCGAGATCGCAGCAAAACCCTAGCGTGTAAGCTTCCCGAAAAACGGCACAATGAGAGAAGTTCTTTTAATCAACAAAACTTTATTTATATTTTTAAATCTTTGTCATTTAANGTAAAATATTACGATATATTGTCGTATTGTTCACATATCGTGATATATTGATTGATGTATTTGGCTCATTTTTCAAAACCACACTCATTTGAACCCCCCATCCCCCCCCCCCCACCAAAAAACTAATTCTCTCATTTTTTTTTCTTTCTTCAAATAAAAACAAATTAATCATACACATTTTAAGTTTACAATTTATAATATTTCTCATCTTCAAAATTCTCAGATTTATGGTGAATCTAACATTTTGTTTTTAAAAATTGCTTAAGAAGGAAAAAAAGGGGTAAAATTGTTCATTTAGATCCGTTTTCTTTACTGTTTATTGCTTAATTTGGCTTATAAATACTGTTTCTAACATATATCTTGTAAATTTCAGGCCAAAACAAGATGTAAGCCTTCATTTTTTTTTCAAATCCTTAAAATGTTGAGGTAAAATTATAAGATCTAATCAACTTTATGCTTAAAATTTATAAATCCAAATGTAAAGTTTGTAATAAAATTATTAGTGGAGGGATCACTAGGAAAGAATATTTGGGTCATGGTAGAGGTAATGTTGATCCTTTTAGTAATGTGTTGGGAGAAGTTAGGTGGCCCATGCATAACCATCTAAATGGACAAAAGAAGCAAAGAATAGAAAAGAGAATTCGGAGTGACTTATATAAGGTTATCATGGGCGGCAGGCCTGAGCATGACACAATGGATAGCTTAAATGAGCATAGCAACATTACGATTAAGGGGACGTGGAGGGTGTGCAGTTTGGGATGGTTAGACAATAGAGTATCAAGAGGAAAATATATGGGAGAGACAAATTCAAAACTCGTGGCTGGGGCCCAAGTAGGCAGTGATCATTTACTATTCGAGAGCAGGATTTATATCCAACTCACAGTGGAAAGCAGTGGGTTGACCCCAAAAACACACCTGTTCGTTTGGCAAAGATTGACCCAGCTCCGCACGAATAAAGCCTCAAAACAACCAAAGATAATAAAGTCCACCATGAAGGCTTTGAAGAAAAGGTTAGGATAGGCAGTTGGTCCTTTTTTGTGGTGGAGTAACAGTCCACCAAATGTTGATGCAAATAACTCCTCTTATCAGCCTACGTTAGATACAACAGCAGAATGTAGCATAGAGAATAAAGGCTCTACTCATTATGAGTTTATGAATATTCATTTGTAGGATGAATATAAGCAGTCGAAGCAGTGGATTGATATCTTCAGTCTTAATTGATATGACCATGGTGTTACTATTATGTGCGATGGATGGACAGCCCTGGGAACAAAGTCCGTAGATGCCACAAATATCTATTATAGAAACAAAGAGTACTATTTCAAGCCAATAAATAAGGTTGTTAATGAGATTGGCGATGACATAGTTATCCAAGTTGTTACAAGCACTAGCAGGGCAATGAGAGTAGTTGGGAAACTTCTTATGCTGAAGAGGAAGCCTTCTTACTGGACTCGTAGTGCAGCATATTGTTTGGCCGTTGTTTTAGAGGAGTTAGGGAAGAAACAAAATACAAAGGACATGCTACAGAGGCTACAGAGGCAATGAAAATAACAAGCTACATCTATAGCTTAATGTAGTTAATCTACTATAGCTCGACATAGTTAATCAACTACATCAGGATGTTCACTAATAATCGAGAGTTATTGTGCCCCGCTATCACACGTTCTGCCCCAAATGTCCTTGCATTAAAGTCCATTTATCTCCATGAAGAGGGGCAAGAAATATATTAAATCAGATGATTATAAGCATTTTAGATTTAGAAGAGCAAAAACAAGCCTGTGAAATGATGTAAAGAAGATCATTCAAGGGAAGGAATTTTGGAGAATAGCTAATGAACTTATTAGAATGCAATAACACATAAGTGCTAGTGCTACAATTGGTTGATGATGATGAGAAACCGACAATGGAGTTTATTTACGAAGCATAGACCGACCAAAGATGGCCATAAAGGACAATTGTCATTTTTATGCTGATCCTTGGAAGATGGCTCACAAGAGGTGGAATTTTCAATGGCATCATGGTTTGCATGCAGTGAATATATAATCAAATTTAATTTGAAAATATTTAACTGTTCAATTACTTTTTTATGTGTCCTTATTACTCCTTAATATATGTTTTTATCAAGATATTAATTAAATCCTCGGTATCAATAAAGTGGAAAGCTTTTCATTTACTTAGAGGTGATGGATGGGGTAAAATATTATGATCCAAAGATTAGAACTCGTCTTGGATAATCTTATTACAGCAATAAACCGAGTTTGTATACCATATAACTTACTTATATTGCTTTTAAATTTCAAATTTCCAATTTTGAAATCAATAGTTCAATTTTGATATTAATAATATTCATTCACATGTACATTATAATTCTGATAATTTTTTTGGTATTTTTCAATTGTTGATCTTTTGAGACAAGCAAGATTCATTTGGAATCCAAGTTGCACAGAGAGTAGTTTTATTTATGAATCTAGGTAAGTAGAAATTTGGTTGATTATTTTGCTGATCGATTCTAATAATTTGATAGCCTATAAGTTATATAGGCCTTTATTAATCATTTAAAATTTACTAATTTTAATATTGGTCAATGTAGAGAAATGATGGATTCATTATAGAACTTCTGCTACCGAACTACAAAGGGTTGATACTCAGGTGAATTTTACGTCAAACCACCTCTTCCTCCGAGTGCGAGTGTTTTAAGCCTTATACACGTAAGGACAATCAATGGATTAAAGTATGAGAGACTAAATAAATTAGTTGACACAATTTAAGGTTAAAAATCAAAATTTTCAGAGGAAAAACTCAAGTCAAATTGAAAGATCAATTTTATTTATTCAACTTGGATTATATATTTGAGAAAAATTACCTTGATACTACAACCATGTTGTTCTTTGTTTTAGAGTATATCCCTTGTCTTCGTTGCTCTGATTATTGAACAAATTATTTGGATATCCTCCATACATTTTCCATTACCAAGCTCATACTTTCCATGTCTTTGAGATATGGAAAGAGGACACCCAATTGACTCAACAATCAAATATATATGCTCATCATTATTATTATCACACGCAAAACTCGCTTTATATTTTATAACATCAAGCAAAATAAGATGAATTGTTCAGAATAATTGTGTTTGGAGGAAAATCAAGTATTTGAGGATAAAGGACTGACGCTTGACTCGCACATGTACAGCACTCGGGTATGAACAACAGTATAGGGGGCACACATGCATGACTAGCCAAATGGATTGATGCCTATGGAGTGCATGAGGAACACTCGTGCATGAATGACAAAATAGAGAGTGCTCGTGCAAGAATGAAACACGCTCATGTGGTGGCTGAGAAATAGCGCCACACCTAATGGGCAAATGATTGGTACTCATGTACCAATTTGATTATATAAAGACTACCAAAGCATTGTTTGGTCATTTTTGTCTGAAATTTGAGAAGAGAAAGAAAGAGAAGAATATAAGAGAGAAAAGATGAAAGAGAAGGTCAAGGAATTTGATTTTGAAATTATTTTGTGCTAGATATTGGTAATATTCAAGTTAATACAAGTGCATTTAAGCCATTTCTTTATTTATTGCTGAGATTTTTAGAATATTCTTTCAATCCATATTTAAACCAAAATTGATTGGATAAAATTGATCTTCCAATTCGGCTTGAGTTTTTCTTATAGAATTTCTTATTTTTAACCTTAAATTGCAGTGGACATATACTAACTTACTTAATCTCTCATACTTTAATCTATTCCTTGTAATTGCGTGTATAGGATAAACCAATTTATCTCACACTTGGAGGAAGAGGTTGGTTGACTTAGAACCCGAATAGAAATCCTTCGTAACCTTGGAGCAAAAGTTCTATAATGGATCTACCATTTTGCTGGATTGACCAATATTAAAATTAACAAATTTCAAATTGTTACAACACCTACGTAACTCATAAGCTATAAAAAATATTAGAATTAACCAAGAAAACAACCAACTAAAATTTTAATTGCCTGGATTCATAGATAAAAATACTCTGTGCAAATAGGATTCCAAATAAATCTTGTTTATCTCGAAGATCTACAACTAAAACCACCCCTTGTGCAAATTGGATTCTTACTCACAAAGCCCACCACAAACCGTTGGCCAAGATAATACCAATCAGAGGCCCCATGGAAAAGCAAAAATACTTTGGACAATAGCAAGAGGTAGAGGGACCTTTTTTCTCTCAGAAAGCAAAACAAAGTGCAACAAGGTTCTTTAACACGTTGGGCTGAAGCTGAGCCGGGGAATGCAAAGGCCCTCCTAGATGTCCATGAGCTCGACACCTCAAGGAAATAGAACACCATTTTGCAAGGCAATCTGTTATAAGTTAATATAACACTCTCCAGGAGCACTGCTCTCTTGAAGAAAGCCATAGCAACTGCATCATAAGCATCCAGGGCAACATTCCCCTCTTAGCGGTCTTTAATTACCTGAAGATCCATCATGGATGCAATGTCCTTGATTGACAACACCATCACTGCCAGCTGCTTTGCCAAAACATTAGCTCCACCCTTAGACAACGCTTCCTTCGACTTCTTTGATTTCTTGGCCATCTGGAGAGAATGAAGTTACACGGCCAAGTTATTTCTTTGTGCATACACAAAGTCCAAGTTACAAGAGCCCAAAGTTTGACTTGTTCCAAGTTTGGGTACTGAACTATCAAACAGAGCCCAAGTCACATGGAGCCAAAAGTTTGACTTGTTCCAAGTTTGAGTAATGAACTATTAAACAAAGCCCAACCTGACATTTAGTAACATTGTATTTAGTCTTTGCATTATTGTTTTAATAGATTACAATATTTATATGTATTATTTGAATCATACTTCCCAATAAACTGAATTTTTTTAATTATTTGGCTTGCGTTTATACACTCATTCAATTAACATAATTGTTCATTGATCCCAACCAGATTAGCCATATTAGTGTTGCATGCACTTGTATAATGATTGTATTATTTCTCATAGCACTTTCGACCTAGTCATAGATCCTAATCAGTTTAAAGTATTAAGTCAAATAGTTAGCTTAATCAGCCACCAATCAACAATAATTGGAAAATCACATGATGACCACTTAAACTAACTTGGTCATTATCAGTTAGACAAATTTGGACCTAGCAAATAAGTTGCTACTTTAGAAATAAGACCTCAATTGCCGGATGCTGACAATTTTAATGTCCTACAATAGGAACAATCGTCACATGCAAGATAGCCATGCCTCATAAACATGACTTTAGGCATTGACATTACTATAGAGAATAGGATTAGGACAAACAATTTTTTAAGAACATTAAATTAGATTTCCCTAATTTTGATGTCGCCTGAACCCTCGAGTTTTTACTCAATAGGTTTAGTATATGAACCATTTTTACGAGTGGTACGATGTCATTGGGAATAGGAGAGTTTAGTTTGCTAGTTTTAAGTTGATCGACTACTTAGCTATTTTGGGAGTGTTAAGGACCTCCTTATTAGGTGTCAAACATCCCTTGACAAGAGTTAGGCTAAGATGAAATGATACCTTCAAGAGAAATGCCTACACCATTAGTACTGTAGCAATTTACTGGACCAGTGAAATACCCTACAGTAAGGCAACAAGTCTACGACTAACTACAAGATTCAATTAGATGAATTTCTAATAAGATGTCACATAATTGAGTATGAGACTATGATTTTAAGTAGATTTAGATAAGATCTAAATGATGATCTTACAAGAGAACTTGTCCTAAGGGATGTTACCACTCTTGATCATACATAGAATCAAATCCGAGACTATAAGTTCGTTACGAGGACACCTTATGAAAAAATATGGCAACAATCATCCCTCAACTTGGCATGCCTCCACAAAATATCCAAAGTCTATCTTAGAACATCCCCCATCTTAAAATCCCTTGGGTGAAAGTCCATAAATGAAATTCTATAGTGCAATGCTTTAAATGTAAAGACTTTGGACACATTTCTTCTAATTATCTCAATAAAGCCTTTCTTATTGGAGAGTGAGACAAATTAAACGTGCATGAACCCTTCAAAAGACAAGTTTATAGACCTAAGTTGGAAGAGTTTGATAACTTGGATACTAATAATGAAGATACATTCTTAGGTTGTATTGGGATTATTTCCTCTATTATATGCTCTCACCCTTCAACACCCTACACACCACTATTGGGCATTAGGCGATGCACTTTGATACAATCCAAAAAGGCTAATAACTGACGTCGTCACATATTTGGCACCAAACCTAAATTTTCCATTGCATACCACCCATGGGTAAATGGCCAAACCAAGGTTGTTAACCAATGCCTATGCAACTTATTAAAATGTTTGGTTTAAGATAACATGAGGAACTAGGATTTGCTCCATCCTACAACCCAATTTACATATATTAACTCTGAATAGATGTATATGCATATGTCCATTTGAGATTATGTATGCTGCAAACCTAAAAAACCTTTATGCCTTATCCATATGTTTCTACATGCTAGAGTGTTTATATCGGCCAAAATAGTACATAACACATTCATTACTTGCATATCGAGATCAATAAACAATTAAGAGAAAATAATGCATCACATAAATTTCGAACTAATATGCATAAAAGGTAGGTTCAATTTAATATTAAGAATTAGATTATGATTCTGATTCGACCAAAGCAATGCCTACCTAGCCCCATATTGCATGCCCATAGTGCTTATCCATTTAAAATTTTATAGCAGGTAGATCTAAATGTCTATATAATGATATTCCGTCTCACTTTGATTTTCATCATACTATCAATGTTAGAAGCTTAATCACTTCCAAAGCCAATCACAGCTGACAAGATGTTTCAATTCCTCCAAATGAGCCGAATATCAAAGCCTTACCCACAACACCCCAACTACTCGCCCAACAGGTAGACAAAGACAAAATTGATGTTATTCTAGATAAGTGGATTGTGTTTACCAAAGATGAAGAGATTCAACATTTTCTTATTCATTGGGTTGGACGACCATATTTAGAGTGCACTTGAAATTCTAGAGACACTCTACCAATTTGATTTAGATATTTTAGGATTCTATTGGAGTTAACAAAATCGATCATCACTAGCCTCGAGTTTCTCTCACATGAGAAGGGCCAGTGGAGCTATCAAATTTTGGCCACTGCTCACACATATTTATAGGCATTGAAGAGTTGCACAACTACTTAGCTTGTGATTGGGAGATTTGTGACGGGAGCCTTACTTGATGTGGTCGAGTCTCTATTACACTAGAAGAGTTTATGCAAAATTTATTTGTTTCCGTGTATTATAATATCGTGAAAATTCATGAAATTTTATAATTTCAGCAGCCCTAGGATATTTTAGGAATGTAATATTTTATATTTATTATTTTCTCATTTTTTGTAGTGGTTAATTAAAAAATTATCTGTTTTCTCATTAAACAAAAAGCATGATACCTCTATATAATGACCTTAACTTTATTATTTGAATAATCATTGACAAATTAAATTCATACAGAGAAATTATGATTTTTCTTCCTTCTACCCGGTAATCATATTTCCCCTTTTTCTTTATTTACTTCTCAGTTTCTTCCCTTTCCCCCTTTCTCTTCTTCTTCCTTTCCCCTTCCATCCATGAGGACCACAGACATCCATACCTGCCAGCTGCAGCCTGAGTAAGAGACCATTTAGGAGTCACCTATGTGGCTTAACGTTTACACCCGACTCTCACCTATAAATAGAAGCCTTCCACCCACATTTGAGGGATGCAATTCGGATGGAGCAAAATGGCCCTCACTCTACTAAAATCCCAATTATATTAACACTTGGAAAAAAATTATCTTTGAACTTGCAATTGGATGTCTATCTTGAAAAATATATTGTATACTTCTTGATTAGTCCACTTGATCAGAGTCTTCATTACACAAATGGAATCTTGTGGCCATCACGAAAAGCATCACATGAGCTACCATCTTTTTCCAATAGAAAGAAATCATCACCCTACCGGCACTACTTCACAACCAAGTTTCCTTCAGCAGCATGGTCCCTTCTCAACACCCTAACAATAGTCTTGTGTCCTAAACCAAAGGAATACGTAACTCTCTTTTCCTCTTTTTTCTGGCTCAAGCTCATTTTGATTAAAGCATCGAAAGTGTTTTCATGAGAACATGACCTTAGCCTCTTCACTCTTTTTGTTTGTGGCATGAAGGACTTAGAAAAAAGCTATCCAAATCGAGCCTCTTCTTAGGGTGTCTCTATTTGTGGTCAAACCCTCAATTTAGGAACACATCGACTATAATTATAAATAAAATTGGACTTATGTGGTAAGTCACAAAACAAACAAACAAATAAATAAATATAGCAAGGAGGTTAACTATAACAATAAAAAAATAGCAATCATATTGATAATTATGTAAAAGTACATTATCAAATAAAGAACTCATTCAAGTTATAGATTATGTCTAAGTTGGTAATTTCTCCACAATAGTTGGTAATAATATAAATTTTCTCATCCTAAGAATTTCTCCACAACAGTCAAAAGACTCAGAACACAACTATACAACCATATCCAAGTGACAACAATGCTGTGATTTGTTAAGCTCAACCTTAATTATTAATAAGGGGAGATTACTCTCATTATCATATCAATGAAGCTTTCAGACTTCAGATATGTCAAATTCAGTACCACTTAACCTGACTTACAGATTTCTAAGGTCATATTATTATACATACATACATAAACCACTACATGTGAGCCACAATACAGTGTGAGAAATGCATGATGGACGAAAAAAGTATACGGAGGGCCTAAGCAGACGCAACAACAGCTTACATAAAGAAGAATTCAGCAGTTGAGCACAATTCATTATCAAATGGATAAATAGCCACGACAAAAGAAGGACCACTGAATATAAACCTCTAACACATTTTGTATGTCACTTGACAATTAAAACTCCAAGGCAAAAACAAAAAATCCTGCAGGCCACAGATGAGCACACTAAACACAAGGGGAAGAAAAAAAAAAACAAAAAGGAACATAAAAAAGAGGAGATGTTTAGTTAAAACAGACAGACAGCAGTTTGATGTATACCATGTTGCTTCGAACTTGGACAGCCCACACTCAAATAGAACCAAACCTCTTGGATGCTTTCTCAAGCACTGCAGGAGTAGCATTCAGACACAGATTCCTAACCGAAATTGAGTGACACCTGCCAGCAAAAGTCAATGACCAAAGTGTAAACAACATCACAAGATCAAGCATCCATCCATGAGTAAGCAAACTTAAGTTAGATAAAAAAATTTAAAAGATAAATGTCTAAATAACTTACAACTGCAGAAAATTATTGCCATCCTTCAAACAAATTTGAGCTGCATTGTCTGACCTATTGAAGTGGGAGGTGGCGCAGCCATCACCAGTAGCTCTTGCGTCATAAATTCTTAACCATAGGCTTGGAGGAGCAGGGGGAAAAGGGTGGTGGCAACAATCTCCTTCATAACCTTATCCTCGAACAAGAGGGGCAAAAGAGCTCCCCCTTTGTAAACCTCATCACCAAGACTGGTACCTGTACCAGGATAAAGTTCATTAGTCACTCATATATCTCCTACTGATACAATCACTGAATAAAGCAACAGCCAAAATCCATTGTGCACTACAAAATAGTATTCAGCTAAGACCAGAAACAAACAATCATATAGTACTATTAATTTCAATTTAGTTGAATACATTCCATGTATGTACAAGGGCAAATAAGATTGCATGCAATTACGTGCAGAAAAAGGCAACAAACTAGGTGCTTATTTAGTTCAAAAAGAATAAGGATGCCCTCTGCATGGACAGCAGACAGCCAGCCTCTGCCTCTTCCCAAACTCATTCCCCTTCCCTTTAGATCCCCCCCCCCCTACAATATGAGATATGAAACAAGCAAAAGAATAATTGAATTTGGCCCTATAAACTGACATTTCATTCCTGAAGAAAGCCCCAGATAGAACTTTTCACTTCCCCATAGCTTTCTATGTTGTAACCTTATTCCCTATCCTCCAGCAGCAGCAGAAAAATAATAATAACATAATAATAATTTGTCCTTTATTCTCTTGGACTTTGTTCTATTTTGCTCATTTTTTTCTCTCAAAGCCACTAAACTTTCTTAGTTCACCATCTACTTCTCAACTTACCTTCTCACCTCCTCTCTTTCTTCTCATGCCTCTTCATCACCACCGCCGCCTCCTATCCCCCACTAATTGCCCTTGTCCCCAGTTATTCAAAACCAGGCTACCTGCTTCATACAGACAACACTATCCCAAAGCAAGTACCATAGAAAGAGGAGAACAAAGAACATAAAGAATTGGAGCACTTTCCAGAGCATGGAGTGAGCAAGATTGTGTTTGAAGCAGCTATGGATGACATCAGAGAAAATAAAGACATTGAAGAGGAAAACCACGTTCAAAGAAAAATTATATTTGACATGACTTTCAACAATGACATGATTTAGCGAGGAGAGTTAAAGCTTAGAAGGTACAATACCGATGGGTCGACAATTGAAAAAACAAAAGTAGATTATAAAAAAAAAAAGTGAGAGTTCGAGATTTGAATTCGACTAATTCTTTCATTTAATAGTTCTTCGGCTAACAAAGGGACTACAAGCCGTTAAGTTTTTGGGCTAGAATTGCAATTTTATTTATTCACTAATAATAAAAGAGCACAAAATAATGCAACAAGAATAGTTACTCCGCTCAACCACCTCCACATGCTTTATCCATTTGACCTAAAAGCGCACAAAAATTTGCCACCATATCAAAGGGTTGGAATCCTCTTCGAATTCTACAAAATTACACCATTTACCATTGTAAGCATTAGTGCACACTGCAGACATGAATACCCTACCCATTAATCTGAGCAATGTCGATGTCAATATTAGTCCAACTCTTCTCCTCAACTCTTCTCCCATGTTGAGTCCTTTGATGACTTCACAAACAAAAAAGGTGGGTCTTGCAACTCATTTAATGTTTTAATAAATATTAAATAATTGGGAGAAATTCAATCAACCAGTTGGTTAAACCCCTATAAAAGCCAACAACAACAAAGCCACATTTTAAAATCTATTTCTATTTCAATACAGAATTTGCCAATCTGAATAAAATGTAACCACACATTAGGTTGAATTGATGAAACTTTTGTTTTTTTATGTAAAGTCATAGCACATTTAAGGCCTAACAGAATAACCTTAATGCACTATGGCTCATGCTTGAATGTCGATGACTAAGCACAAACATGCATATTTATCCTCACCAATGCATGGGGTGCACTGTAGTACCTAATAAGTCAGGATCAACTAAATTGAGTTATTATATCATAGATAGATTGACAAATAAGTAACCTTAGAACCTAAAAAAATAAAAATAAAAAGTTTTAAAAGAAAAAATGATAGCCGAGTAAAACCAGTAAATTCTCAACATACATTGAAACTTAGAGATTATTTTTTAAAAAATCTACTTCGAATGTGAGAAGAAAAAACAAACCAAAAAGAAAAGACGCTAACCTCGAGGAGATCAACAATCGGAGATAGAGGTACAAGGACACGGAAGAATGAAATCTCTGTGGCTAATAGAAGAAGCAAAGCTAACAATGGCGGCATATAGACACTCTCACTATAGGCAAAGAAAGAGAGAAAAAGAGAGAGATTGCGAAGAGGAGATGAGTACATATCGACGATCAAAGGAGAAGAATTGTTACATCCGCCTTCAAGTCATCAGTTAAGAAATATTCATTCTAGTTTTTCTAAGTAATATTATTTAATTTGGCAAAGGTTAATGTAGTGATGTATGTTGAAGGGAAAACCATATGCCTTTTTCAACCAATGACTCTTATTTTAACTTCAAGACCTTTTTCTAAGTGACCAATTCCAAAACTTTTTCTCATTAGAATATTAAGATTAGATGCAATTAGATATATACCACTAATTTCTTAACCTATTTGTGGTGGTGGAGGAGAGGTGATGCCTTAAGGAAGAAAATCCAAAAGATAGACCAATCGAGCAGGCACTTGGATATTATTCTCTGCTGCTATAAATGATGCAGCTATGTTTTTACTGAGGAGCCATTTGTTCGGTGTTTAAGACTAAATACCAATATTTATTTCCCGTATTAATAACATTATCTATCTTAAGTATTAAAATGCCAGGCCACTAATATAAAAGATAAATCATTGTTGCAACCCAACTATAGATTTTCCAAACATATATGAAAGCCTTAATCAATCATTTCATTTAACAGCCCTCTTTTCCTATTCTCTATAGACTTGTTTTATGAATACACTTCTACACGCATATGTTATTAAATCTTCTAGTCTCCCATTCTCATTCGTATTTCTTGTTCCTCAAGTCAATGATTGCTCTCTGATAATAGTGATTTAGAGATCAAAACTCCAAACTCACATGAAGATTGTCTAGGTTTAACTAATTTTCCAATTAATATTCAATCTAAAACTCAAAAGTTATTTGGTTTTGGATGAGTTGGGACTAAATCATACAACGACTGCCACAATTAGAAGAACATGGGCATGATGGTGGATGATGAAAGTAACAGCAACAAGCAGTGGCACAATAAAGCTAGGATAGGATGAGACATGAGGTTGATAGCAAAATCAACGAATAATTATCAATGTATAAAATGTAACTTGCGGTGGAATTTCCAAAAATGTCACAAGGACAACCAAGACAAAGCTTCAAGCAAGCTAAAACCAATACTGCAAAAATTATCAACTTAGTAAGCCTCTAGATACTAATTTCTTACTAAATAAGGAAAACATAACATCACAACATATAACATTAGACAACTACTTTTTTAATGCAAATGATTCCATAATATAATGCATATTGTCCTAATAAAAGAACATGCATGTTAGTTTAGTAATTGGGAAGACCTTGAATTTCCAAAATCATAACAACTCCCTATGCTTGCATCCTAATCAAATCTAAAGCCTGTACACTAAAATTGAATTCAAGAAGTACAATTACATTGGCATAGAATCCTTAAGTCATGGAACCTCATATTCCAACCTCAATTTAATATGGTGAACTCATCAATGAAGTCTATTTTACAAGAATATTGAATAGGATAAACAATAAAGAATAGATTTTAAACATCACAAGGAAGAAAATAAAAGGTTAAGTTAAAGCAAGAATAAACAGCTCACCGTCATCCATCTACAACTTACTGAAACATTTGTTTCTAACAAGGCAACAATCTCGATGGTACATCATAATACTTGGTTCATCCACAAATCTAGGATTTCCCATGCCAAATATCATATTTTAATATAAAATACTGCCTTAGTAGTAAAAAATTAAAAAACCTCATCAATTTTCAAAAGCCATTTAAGATTTGACGTAAGGCATTTTGTTTTTCAGTATGTTTTTTTTTTTCACTTTGATTTCTACATTTCTCTTTCTTCTTATCACAAGTCTCATAAGGCTAATGTCAAATTCAACTTGAGATTGAAAATGTTTATACAAATAAAGATTTTTAACTAAAATTAAACATAACAAACAAATTTAGACATTTCCTGAGATAAAAGAAAAATGTGCATCCGTCACCTACTACTCCAGCAAAACATATTCTAACAAAATAAATGTATATAAACATATTATTGAACTACATTCTTTCTATTTGAACCTCAACAAATGAAAAAGAACAAAAAATGAAATAAACGAAAGATTTGAAATAAGGATGAATATCATTGAGGAATACAAGGTTGCATAAACTCCTCTCATTGTCATTAATTTCTTTATAATCTGACAGATATTCACACAAAATAGACAAAGTAAAAAAATAAAGTGCACTGTTTCTCTATAGCAATTAGATGTGTGAATGATAATAATTCTGGTAGACGTTAACAATAATTTTTAAAAAATCATCTGAAATTTAAACAACTATAGGTACTCAGCTAAACAGACTATAAACTTGATAAGTACTTACTTCAACTTATACTATTCCTCAGCAAAACATTAATGCACCAGTCCAGCATCATGACTAAGTTCACATGTCGAATCGAAACACAGACTACCGTAGAAATTGCAAGCATAAGCACCCATTGGGATTGTTATTGTTAACGATACTTGAATTTCTAGGAAAAGTTTGTGGCATTAAAATTTTCCATGTAATAATTTATGTTGGTTAAAAAATAATTTTCAGAATAGTTTATGGCACTATAATTCCATTAAAACAGGAACTCTAGGCAAATTATCAACTTTCAAGTAAAAACACTTATAGTCAGCCAATGTGATGACAAAATCTCTTCATTACTTGGGGGAAAGAATCACCACAAATAAGAATTTTTTAAAAAATAACTAATAAGACCAATGCTAAAGAAAGAAGATCAACACACACACCTAAGAAGATTATGTTAGCGGTCTAGATGACCAAATCTCCTATTTCTTTTAGATTCCAATGGAAAGAGTCCATCAATTGCATACACAGAAGGCCAGAGACATGTAATACAATACTATGTTCCAAACACTTTCGCCTTCTTATTGCTTTCCTTTTAGATAGTATTCCATTAAAAAATGAGGTTGTTGAATCTCATATTTTTCTTCAAATTCCAGTGAAAAGAGTCCAACAGTTACATTCTCTAGAGTTTGGAGGCTCATAGCCACTAGCATTGATTCATTATAGAAAAGCATATGATGGCAGGATAAAAATTGAGGTGAAAAAAAACAATAAGAGATTCAATACTATATTCCAACCACTTTCTTAGTCATCAATCACATTCCTTTCCATAAAAGACATCTAGCCCACCAGAGTCATACTATTTTGGTTCCACTTATATTAGGTAAGATGTTACTAGCATTTGAGATCTCTCTAAACAATATTTAATGTCAAATCTTGATGGGCATAAAGAAGAACACAAGCAATCACATTAATGTTGTCAAAACGCTTAAGCCTTTCTAGGTACATGCATTATGTCAGATCTGAAAAGGAATTAAACCCAATTATTTTACACCTTTAAACTTAGAATTTTAATATGAAATAACACATAATCATAATGAGCCAAACCAAAGGCAAAATTGTCCATGTTTTTGTTGGTCATGTATATGAAATATTAACATTCTTTCTTGAACTTGAATGTAGCATCTAAGAGATTCAATTCGTTTGATGTTGAATCTTAGCAATGAACAGCATTTCATTTTTTAACACATCTAATCCTTGAGCTAAAACTTTTGAAAACCTCTTCACAACTATCTCTTGGCCTTCTTTCTATAATAATGCCCTAAGGCTTACAATCTACGGGAGGTATGCCACCAATATGTGAAAATTAAGAGAGTGTCACTTGGTTTTTCATCAAGAAATCGCTTGTCAAACTAAGAGAGGAGTGTGGGCTGCTAAGAAACAAGTGACCAGCTAATGGGGCATAAAGGGCAGGACATAAAACAGTAGTTATAAACTGCATGCACCACATGTACAAATTTTTAGATAACGTAGAAACGTGAATAATTGAAGCATACTCAATTTTCTTCCATGCAATGACAGATTCTAAGTGGAAAAAAATGATTTAGACTTGATGATCACCTGGAATTCGGATTTCACCTAGAGAGATTTTGGAGCTAGCTTTTAAGACTTTCAACCCGGATCTTGCACATCCCAAACAAAAAATGAAAGTTTAGAGAATCTATACAGGATTCTAGAATAATCCTCCAATGCTCAAGTAAAAAATGAGTTAGGGAGACAAAAAGAGTAGAGGATCTCTGACACCTAAGTTAGAAACAGCTCTAAACAAAATGAATTAGAGAGAGCAGAGGATTTGAGGACAAGGTTTCGAGTGTATTTTTTTGGAAAGGCATTTTAAATGGCAAACTCCAAACTCCTTTGTGTAAGAATCAACAAGTTATCGGATGCTCCAAGATTTAAATCCATCAAATGATGCCAAAATCTCCCAAGATGAGAAGATGCCTTTATTAAGTCAAAGGGGTTTTGTATTTATAAAGACATTGAACCTACTCTAAAATTGGTTGAGTAACATTCTGTAAATGATGGTTCTTCTTTTGAAGAGTTCTAGATAATTGTACAATAGAGGAGTCCTAACCTAGATGCTTAAGGTTGCAAGCTATTATCCATACAAAAGATGCAAAATCATGTGAAATTTCTATTATTTCCCTAAAAATATTATGTAGCTCGAGTCTATATTTATATGAAAACATCAAACAAATTCACTTTCAACAATTGTTATACTTTCACACACATTCAGGACTGAAAACTCTAAATATTTGATTATTAGCTATTACTAGATAATAATCTAGTAGCACCCCTTGCAAAGGTACATTATCATATATTAACAAATGATATTTTTAGAGACAACCTTCCCTACCTTTACAAACCTTATTGCCCTTTTACAACAATCAATTGATAACTATTACGAATTTTATAGATGGATGAATAGGGGACTTACTCAACCTAATAAACTACCATACTTACCTAGGTCATGGCACGTGCCCGAGTGTGGGATAGGAAGGGGGATTAGATATGCCACTTTGCCTACTATGAAAGGGATATGCCTCTTCAGCTCTCTATTCCTTCGGTACGGAAATTGTGGGGTGTTTTTGTTTGGTTGGTTAGCTATTTTTGAAGTGTGCAATAGCAGGGTTTGGTATTTATTTTATATTTTTAAGAAATCAACCATACACATTCCTCAACTTAAATTACTGAGTACATCTATTTTGCCTAAAAAACCATATACTCTCTCACCCCTTCCTCTGCAAAGAGGCAAACAGTCCACAACAGCTAAATGAGTCAACACCAATGCTCGGAGACAACCAAGGAAGATGCAATGAGATTGTTGGCGATGATGCACCAATCAATTAGCAGACATGAGTTGAGCAAGTAAGTGTCTTTGATTCCTTGTCATTTTATTTATGATGATGTTTAATTTGGTTACTTTGCTTTTGAAATTAGAGTCCTATTATATTTATTTGTCACGGCAACTTTGATGAAATATGAATTCTTGTATAGTTCATCTTAATAGCTCTATATGTGATATACAAGGGTTTTGTGCCAACGTGGTATTCTTGAGCATACTTTTCAGAGAAAAATTACAGTTTGATAGTTTTCCTATTAGATGTGAGTTTTATAGTTTGATTTTCGGATTACATTTAATATGACTTTCAACAAGGACATGAGTTTAGCAAGGAGAGCTAAAAAATAGAAGGAATAATCCTGACGGGCCTACAATTAAAAAAGTCAAAAGTAGATTATGCTAAAAAAAAGGAAAAGAAGTGAGAGTTTGAGCTTTGAAATGAGTAGATTCTTTCATTTAATAGTTTTCTGGCTAACATAGAAGCTACAAGCAGTTAAGTTTTTAGGCTAGAATTGTAATTTTATTTATTCACTAACAATACAATAAAAGCACACAAAACAATGTAACAATAATAGTTATTTTGCTAAACCACCTCCACATGATTTATTGTTTTAACCTGGCACCAAAAGTTACAACCATATCAAATGGTTGGAATTGTCTTCTAATTCAGCACAATTATACTATTCACCTTTGTAAGTATTAGTGTATAATGCACGCATAAATAGCATGCCTAATAATCTGAAAAACATAACAAATATATAAATATATGTATAAGTATATGTAAAATTTGTTACAAGTCACTATATTTTTTTTATAAATTATTATATTTTTTCTAAGCTACTATCCTGTACATGTCCACTTATATTAGGCCCATTGCACTTCAAAGAAAGTTTATGAATAGATTCGTGCACCATAAAATGTTGTTAGTAAGGCTACAATCCATTATACATCAAGTTGTCAATTTCTATCTTTTCAATTAAGGTAAACGAATTTCATTCACCATGCAAATGGAGCTTCACAAGGGACAAATTGAGGAAGAAGAGTTTTGCATTAGCTGCAAGGAAAAATAATTGACCTTGACAAACCTAACACTCGTTCACATCGATTTAGTGCATGGGTAAAGAATATTAAGAAATGTTATACATTGAAACTGAAAGTAGACAATCCTTTGATTATAGTTCTGCCTACTTATCTTGAAGAGGCGTCATCTTTAAAATATCGATTCATCAATCAACATTAGAACTAATATACAATAATTTCGATAAATTAAACAAAGGTTATATATTGCCTTTGGAACTCAAGATATTTCCATAGAATATCTTTCTTTTCCTCCTTACTTTAACACTGGCATTTTCAATATACGAAAAACATAAGTGCTAGATCAAAATATTAGGAATAGGTGCTGGGTTTGTTCTTATAAACATGGAGATTAAAACCTAAATCTATAGAATTTGTTGAATTCTGCTGAACTCATTAGTATTTCTACAAGATAATAGATAAGTCATAAGGTCTTTAATTATGTTGGTTAAGGATAATGACCTAAAACCAAGAGGCGTGAGGTTAAATTCCCCCACCCACCCAACCCCTCAAAATATGAAAAGAGGGGTTAAAAAGCATACCAATATACTCATAGGATTCTATTAATCCTCAATTCAAAGCCGTAAGTCTTTTGCTTAACAGAGGGCTCGTTAATCTTGTATAGTTCATCTTATTAGCTCTATATGTAATATATGAGGATTTCAATGCCAACATGGTATTCTTGAATATACTTTTCAGGAAAAATTACAGTTTGGCAATTTTTTTATTATATGTGAATCTTACAGTAAATTTTTTTCCAATATAGTTAATAGCACTTTCATCAAGGACTTGAATTTGGCATGGAAAGTTGAAATTTAGAAGGAACAATTCTAACGGGCTGACAATTACGAAAGCAAAGTAAATTACGCAAAAAAAACAGAAGTGGGAGTTCAAGGTTTGAATTCAACTAATTCTTTCGTTTATAGTTCTTCAACTTACATAGACGCTACAAATAGTTAAGTTCTTGGGCTAGAATAGCAATTTCATGTATTTACTAACAGTATAATAAAAGTGTATAAAAGAAAGCAACAAATATAGTTGCTTTACTCAACCACCTCCACATGCTTTATCCTTTTGACTTGGTACCATATCAATTGGTTGGACTCCCCTCCTCTTCCAATTCTGCCCAATTACACCATTCACCTTTCTAAACATTAGTGCGCAACGCACACATGAATACCATGCCTAATAATCTGAGTAACATAACATATGTATATGTATAAATATATGTAAATTTTGTTTTTATAAATCTGAGTAACACCAAGTCACTCTTTTTTTTTATAAATTATTATATTTTTTCGAAGCTACCATCGTGTACTTGTCCACTAACTTATATTAGGTCCATTGCACTTTAGAAAAAGTTATGAATAGATTCATGCACCATAAAATGTTGTTAGTAAGGCTGCCATCCACTATACATCAAGTTGTCAATTTAAGACTTTCTATTTTTTCAATGAAGATAAACGAATTTCATTAACCATGCAAATGGTGCTTCACAAGGGACAAATTGAGGAAGAAGAGTCTTGCATTAGCTGCAAGGAAAAATAATAGACCTCAAAACACCTAACACTCGTTCACATCCATTTAGTGCACTGGCAGAGAATATTAAGAAATGCTATACATTGAAAATAAAGGTAGACAATCCTTTGATGATATTTCTGCCCATTTATCTTGAAGAGGCGTCATATTTAAAATATCGATTTATCAATCAACATTAGAACTAATACAATAATTTTGATGAATTAAATAGAGGTAATATATTGGCTTTTGAACTCAAGATATTGCCTTAGAAAATATATCTTTTCCTCCTTACTTTAACACCGACATCTTCAATATACAAAAAACATAGGTGCTAGATCAAAAGGTTAGAAATAGGTGCTAGGATTATTCTTATAAGTATAGAGATTAAAAGCTAAATTTATGAAAATTTGTTAAATTCTGCTGAACTCATAAGTGTTTCTACAAGATAGTAGATAAGTCATAGGGTCTTAACCATGTTGGTTAACGATAAGGACCTAAGACCAAGAGGCTTGAGGTTAAATTCTCCCACCCACCCAACCCTTCAAGACATGAAAAAAAAAAAAAAAGCTTAAAAAAGGATACCAATATACGAATAGGATTCTATTGATCCTCAATTCAAAGTTGTAAATCTTTTATTTGACAGAAGACTCGTTAGTCTTGTATAGTTCATCTTATTAGCTTTATACGAAATATATGAGGATTTCAATGCCAACATGGTATTCTTGAGTATGCTTTTCAAATAAAAATAACAGTTTGGCAGTTTTCCTCTTAAATGTGAGTCTTATAGTTTGATTTTTTTATTATATTTGACATGACTTTCAACAAGGACATAATTTGGCAAGAAGAGTTGAAGCTTAGAAGGTACAATCCTGACAGGCCGACAAATGTAAAAACAAAAGCAAATTATGCAAAAAAAAAAAAGTGAGAGTTCGAGGATTAAATTCAGCTGATTCATTCATTTAATAGTTCTTCGGCTCATATAGGGACTACAAGCCGTTAAGTTTTTGGGCTAGAATTGCAATTTTATTTATTCACTAACAATAAAAGCGCACAAAATAATGTAACAAGAATAGTTACTCCACTCAACCACATGCACACACTTTATCCATTTGACCTAGCACAAAAAACTGGCCACCATATCAAAGGGTTGGAATCCTCTTCCAATTCTACAAAATTACACCATTCACCATTGTAAGCATTAATGCACACTGCACACATGAATACCCTAACCATTAATATGAGCAGTGTCAATGTCATTATTAGTCCAACTCTTCCCCTCAACTCTTCTCCCATGTTGAGTCCTTTGATGACTTCACAAACAAAAAAGGTGGGTCTTGCAATTCTTTTAATGTGTTAATAAATATCAAACAATCGAGGAAAATCTAATCAACCAATAGGTTAGAACCCTATAAAAGCCAATAACAATAAAGCCACATTTTAAAATCCATTTCTGTTTCAATATAGAATTTGCCAATTTGGATAAAATGTAACCACACATTAGATTCAATTGATAAAACTTTTATTTTTTTATATAAAGTCATAACACATTTAAGTCGTAATAGAATAACCTTTATGCACTATGGCTCATGCTTGAATGTCGATGACTAACCACAAGCATGCATATTTATCCTCACCAATGCATGGGGTGCACTGTAGTACCTAATAAGTCAAAATCAACTAAATTGAATTATTATATCACAAATAAATTGACAAATAAGTAACCTTGGAATCTAAAAAATAAATAATAATAATAAAGAAAACTTTGGATTATGCAATCAAGCAATAAACTAGCTAGCACAAGAATTGACAAACTAAAGACCTACTAATTTGGCACATGCAAATAATTAAAGAGAAAAGAACAAAAACATAGATTAAATAACAAACTAATCTACTTCATGAGCTTTACGAAATCATATAAAGCGCAAACAAGTTAGCAACTAATTAAAGTATAACAAGTAACTTTTGATTATGAAATCAAGTAATTAACTAACTAGCATGCTAACAAAATCAATACCTAATTATAACACATGCAAATAAAAATAGAAATTAAAGAAATCAAGACAACAACATTAAACAATTAGCTAACTAATCTATCTGAACTAACTTTCTTAAAATACAGCATATAAATGTGCAGTGTACCTACAATTGAAAAACAAAAGTTATGTGGCTATCTCCTCCTTTCCTTCATGGGAAGAAATGTCAAGATTATGCTGCTGCCTAGACTATGAAAGGCTATCACCAGAAGCATGCAAAATCTGGCTAAAGACTGAAGAATTTCCCTAAGGATTTCACTCGAAGCCCTTGCCTCACAACCACCAAAATATGAGAGCAGTTGTGAGAATCCTGCTACTGCAGCTGCTATTATTAGTAGCATTAGCAACACCCATGCCTTCTGCCAATTGAGTAGCATCAACTAAAGATTTAGAAAAGAATGATACCTTACCGACTGGTACACAATGACTTCCCCACACTTATTATCACCAGAGAAGTTGATAGTGGCTTGGGAATTCATAGTAAAGCCAAACAGTGGCAACTCTGATTCTTCCATCAGCAGGAATTCTTTCAAATCAAGAATAAAGCCACCAATGTTTGGGAAGGCAAAGACATTCTACAAAATGAAACAACACATGTCTGCTAAAAAACAATTAAAATAGTAAAAATATAAGTATAAAAGAACCCGTTTCTTCTCTACTGAGACCTCTGGAAAAGTAATTAACAACAAAATCCACAACTTCAATGCAAATTTTCTCAAGTGAGGGATATTCAAATCAACGAGTAGGTTGGGACCTGCCAAAAAACTTACAACAAATCCATTTCTGATTTAATGTTTCAGTGCAGATTATGCCAATCTGGATGAAATTTCAAACAATCAAGCAGTTGAATAAATAAAACTAAAGATTACCGGAGTCCACAATGCCAACATCATGAATCTCAACACAACAGAAGTATACAAAAGTAACAGAATCTGGGATGATAATTTACTAAGACAGTCAAGATGGGGGGGACTACAACGTGGACGAAAGACAAACATAAACTTCCCGGAGATGTGAATATTTTCAATCAAATCAATGAAAAATGTTGAGCAAAAATAGATACTGCCAAGATTGATTGACTGAAACCCTAATTCCAATCTATCAAGAAATAATTAAAAAAAAATACTACAATGTGGAAGAAATACAGACAAAGACTCCCCGAAGACATGAATGTTTCCAATCAAATCAATGAAAAAACTCAAGTTAAAACAAACATTGCCAAAATTTATTGACTAAAACAATAGTTTCGAAATATCCAGTAATAAAAAAAAACAACTGCTGAGTTTTCTGGCACAACCACATTGTGGGAAACCAAGGTGGAAGATGGATTAACACCAACCCGAACAAAATTTGCTATCTGAAAACGAATAATTTCTAATTCGACCTTTGAAACCCTAGATTCGAAATTATCCAGAATAAAAAAATCAATCACCATGGCAACTGGAAAATACACACAGGTACGAACCAGGATTAAGTTGGAAATATCAATAGCGTCCTGGATGGTGATTTTCCACAATATTCTTGTGCGTCAACTAAACTGACTTCATCTCCAACCGCATCATTGATCCACTAACTGATAATCATTGTTGAGATCAAAGATGAGAAGGATCTGATGTGTGCACTCCTGCTTCCTTGATGCCCAATCGAACTGACAAAAGATGAGAGAGAGAGAGAGAGCGCACTAGATGAAAGGGATCTAACCTCTTGCTTCCTCAATGCCAGTGAGAGAGAACACGAGCGGCGCTGTGGGCATGGATGTCTATCGGGCTCTCTGATAACGGTCAGAAATTTCCACGTCAGAAAACGATCCGGAAAATCTTTGATTCTTTGGAAATATTTTACTTTCGTTTTCGAGTTATAAATGACCGTTTTCTTACGCAAACAAGTTTAAATAATATTAGCTGTCCTCCATTTATTTATTACATTGAATTTATTAAAGTCCTATTTTAAATTTTATTAATTCACCAATTTATACCATATAAATTTATACCAAAATAATTATATTTTCAATTAAAAGTGATTTGTCTTCCAATCTAAATTATTGTACGGATTATAGAATTAAGAATTGATTCATCTGATCTGACCGATCTAAAGCAAGTTTGATCTCTATATACTCCATATCTCAATCACACACAATACAATGGATAAATAAAAGATCAAAAGATTAAAATGATTCACTTCCTAATTTATCTTTTAACGCTCGAATTAGTCATCTTTTTATGTTACAAGAGAAAAAAAGGATACAAAATGAGAGTATTAATACTTAAGTAGAAAACATAAGTATGGTGCGATTGATAGAAAGCGTCTCAATGAGAGAGAAAAATACACTCGAAGGGAAACGTCTTGGAATTGTTGCCTACTGGTTGTTGAAATTCTGCAAGAGGAAGATTTGTGATAGTAATATATATTAATTTGGCTTCTTTTTGTTGTTGATCCCTCTCTCCCATTGAAAATGAGAGATTTATATAAAATTAAAGAACAATTTAATCTCTTCTTACAATCGCCCATGGAACCGTCTGGATAAATAAGGGGATACTATTCGACCGACGGTTCCTAACTAGTTACCATATCTATTTAGCAATTTGGATAAAAAAAATAATATTATTTATTCCAATTAGTTAGAGTTGGTTCCTTTAATACATGGGAAGTAAACTGTTTTAACATGATCAATAGACTCATCTGTCCACTTTAAGTTATATGGGCCAACTCAGACATTATTCCATTCTAAACCGATTCTTTTCGCTAATAGGCCTTCCTCATAGGGTTGGTGCTAACAATACCTATCAAAAAGGCATACTAAAATATTTCACACCAATTACACATCCCCGCATCACTCAATAGGTCTATTATTAATTACCAATACGATGATTACCCCTTAACTACCATACCCTTAAACCCGGAACCTCACACATATACACGTGTGTTATTTTATATAATATATTCCCATAATTAATAAGGGTAAAAGTGTCATTCCGATAAAGTCTCACCTAATTTCTCATACAATTCTACAAACCAAATATTGAAACACAAATTTCCAACTAATTCTATTCCAACAACTAAACATAGGAATAATAATACTCAACTCTATTCTCATCCAATTCTATTCCCTGAAAATAAATATTCTATTCCTACCTTATTGCATTCCAACAACCAAACGTGCCGTTATTTTTTGATTATATTTGACATGATTTTCAACAAGAACATGATTTAATGAGGACCGCTAAAGCTTAGAAGGTACAATCCCGATGGCCCAACAATAGAAAAAACAAAAGTAGATCATGTAAAAAACACAAGTGAGAGTCTGAGGTTTAAATTCAGCTAATTCTTTCATTTAATAGTTCTTCGGCTCATATAGGGACTACAAGCAGTTAAGTTTTTGAGCTAGAATTGTAATTTTATTTATTCACTAATAATAGAAGTGCACAAAACAATGCAACAAGAATAGTCAACTAACTCCACATGCTTTATCCCCGTCACAGAAACTTGCCACCATATCAAAGGGTTGGAATCCTCTTCCAATTCTACAAAATTATAACATTCACCGTTGTAAGCATTAGTACACACTGCACACATGAATACCCTGCCCATTAATCTGAGCAATGTCAAAGTCATTATTAGTCCCACTCATCTCCTCAACTCTTCTCCCATGTTGAGTCCCTTGATGACTTCACAAATAAAAAAGGTAGGTCTCGCAACTCATTTAATGTATTAATAAATATTAAACAATCGAAATAAATCAAATCAACTAGTAGGTTAGACCCCTATAAAAGCCAACAATAATAAAACCACATTTTAAAATACATTTATATTTCAATGCAGAATTTGTCAATCTAGATAAAATATAACCACAAATTAGGTTGAATTGATAAAACTATTGTTTTTTTAATGTAAAGTCGTAGCACGTTTAAGTCCTAATAGAATGACCTTTATGCCCTATGGCTCATGCTTGAATGTCGATGACTAACCACAAACATGTATATTTATCCTTACCAATGGATGGGATGCACTGTAGTACCTAATAAGTCAAGATCAACTAAATTGAGTTATTATATAACAAATAAATTGACAAATAAGTAACCTTAGAACCTAAAAAAATAAAAAACAAATAAAAGGAAACTTTGGATTATGCAATCAAGCAATAAACTAGCTAGCACAAGAATTGACAAACTAAAGACCTACTAATTTGGCACATGCAAAAAATTAAAGAGAAAGGAACAAAAACAAAGATTAAATAACTAATTAATCTACTTCATGAGCTTTATGAAATTATATAAAGCACAAAAAAGTTAGCAACTAATTAAAGCATAACAAGTAACTTTTGATTATGAAATCAAATAATTAACTAACTAGCATGTTAACAAAATCAATACCTAATTATAACACATGCAAATTAAAATAGAAATTAAAGAAATCAAGACAACAACGTTAAGAAATTAGCTAACTAATCTATCTTAACTAACTTTCTTAAAATATAGCATATAAACGTGCTGTGTACCTACAATTGAAAAACAAAAGATATGTGGCTATCTCCTCCTTTCCTACATGGGAAGAAATGTCGAGATTATGCTGCTGCCTTAAACTATGAAAAGCTATCACCCGAAGCATGCAACATCTGGCTAAAGACCAAAGAATTCCCCTAAGGATTTCACTCGAAGACCTTGCCTCAACCACCAAAATATGAGAGCAGCTGTGAGCATCCTGCTACTGCAGCTACTATTATTAGTAGCATTAGCAACACCCATGCCTTCTGCCAATTGAGTAGCATCAACTAAAGATTTAGAAAAGAATGATATCTTACCGACCGGTACACAATGCCTTCCCCATACTTATTATCACCAAAGAAGTTGGTAGTGGCTTGGGAATTCATAGTAAAGCCAAACAGTGGCAACTCTGTTTCTTCCATTAGTAGGAATTCTTTCAAATCAAGAATAAAGCAACCAAAGGAAGGCAAAGACATTCTACAAAATGAAACAACACATGTCTGCTAAAAAACAATTAAAATAGTAAAAATATAAGTATAAAAGTTCTTCTCTATTGAGACCTCTGGAAAAGTAATTAGCAACGAAATCCACAACTTCAACCCAAATTTTCTCAAGTAAGGGATATTCAAATCAACCAGTAGGTTGGGACCTGCCAAAAAACTTACAACAAATCCATTCCTCATTCAATGTTTCAGTGCAGATTATGCCAATCTGGATGAAATTTCAAACAATCAAGCAGTTGAATAAATAAAACTAAAGATTACGGGAGTCCACAATGCCAACATCATGAATCTCAACACAACAGAAGTATACAGAAGTAACAGAATCTGGGATGATAATTTACTAAGACAGTCAAGATTAGGGGAAAAAAAACTACAACGTGGACTAAAGACATACATAAACTTCCTGGAGATGTGAATATTTTCAATCAAATCAATGAAAAATGTGAAGCGAAAATAGATACTGCCAAGATTGATTGACTGAAACCCTAATTCCAATCTATCAAGAAATAATAAAAAAAATACTACAATGTGGAAGAAATACAGAGAAAGACTTCCGGAAGACGTGAATGTTTCCAACCAAACCAATGGAAAAACTGAAGTTAAAACAAACATTGCCAAAATTTATTGACTAAAACAATAGTTTCGAAATATCCAGCAACAAAAAAATTAAAAAAAAAAAAAAACTGCTGAGTTTTCTGGCACAACCACATTTTAGGAAACCAAGGTGGAAGATGGATAAACACCAACCCGAATAAAACAACTAACCAAGTTTTGCTATCCGAAAAAGAATAATTTCTATTTCGACCTTTGAAACCCTAGATTCGAAATTATCCAGAATAAAAAAATCAATCACCGCGGCAACTGGAAAATACACACAAGTACGAACCAGGATTAAGTTGGAAATATCAATAGCGTCCTGGATGGTGATATTCCGCAACATTCTTGTGCATCAACTAAAGTGACTTCATCTCCAACCGCATCATTGATCCACTAACTGATAATCATTGTTGAGATCAAAGATGAGAAGGATCTAATATGTGCACTCCTGCTTCCTTGATGCCCAATGGAACTGAAGAGAGAGAGAGAGAGAGCACTAGATGAGAAGGATCTAAGATGTGCCCTCATGCTTCCTCAATGCCAGTGAGAGACAGAACGAGCAGCGCTGTGGGCATGGATGTCTATCGGGCTCTCTGATAACGGTCAGAAATTTCCACGTCAGAAAACGATCCGGAAAATCTTTGATTCTTTGGAAATATTTTACATTCGTTTTCGAGTTCTGCATGACCGTTTTCTTACTCAAACAAGTTTAAATAATATTAGCTGTCCTCCATTTTTTTTTTCCATTGAATTAAAAATTTTTTAAAGTTTTATTTTAAATTTTATTAATTCACTAATTTATATTGTATAAATTCAAACCAAAATAATTATATTTTTAGTTAAAAGTAATACATATTTGGTTTTGAATTATTATACGGATTAAAAAATTAAGAATTGATTTACCTAATTTAATCAATCTGAAGTGGGTTTGATCTTTATATGTTCTAAATTTGGATCACATATAACATAATGGATAAACAAAAAGTTAGAGAATTAGTAGGACTTACTCTTCAATTTATCATCTAACATTCAACTTAATTATCTTTCTATGTTGAAAGAGAACAAATGATACAAAATGATAGTCCTAATACTTGTGTAAAAAGTCTTAGTATAGTGCACTTGATAAAAAGCATCTTAAAGAGAAAAAAAAACATTTGAAGGGAGTGTCTTGGAATTTTCGCTTGCTAACTATTGAAATTCTACTAGAGAAACATTTGTGATAGTAATATATGTTTATTTAGCTATCTTTTTGTTATTTGTCTTTCCTCTTCTATTGAAAATAAGGGATACAAATAAAGTTAAAGAGCAATTTGATCTCTCTTTACAACCACCCAAAGAACCGTCTGGATAATAAAATATTGTTTGACCGATGATTTCTAACCGGTTACCGTATCTATTTAACAGTTTAGATAAGAGAAGAATGTTATTCATTCCAACAGGTTTCAACGCACATGAAGTAGGCTACTTTAACAAGGCTGATAGACTAATCTATCCACTTTGGACTATATGAATCAGCTAGGACGTTATTCAATTTTAAGCCAATTCATTTCACTTGATGGGTCTTTCTCTTAGGCTGATGTTAACTATACCCATAAAAAAGGCATACTAAAATCTTTCAAACGTTAATATTTATTTAAAATTTAATAATA